>JBBPDH010018944.1:0-10871 GCA_037974565.1 Clupeocharax schoutedeni
GAAATCTCTATATTATTGCATAGTGCCTGTTCTATGTCTAGCCAAGGCTCATCTAAGGGGGTGTGTTTTAACCACCCATGACTTTCTGATCGCAGGGTGAATGCCCTAACCACTAGTCCACTAACTGCCCAACTGCACATGACTTAGAAGCCCACAACATATATTAACATATTTTTCATAAAACATATATGAAGGAATTGCCATTATGATTGTTTCCATCAGAAATATCTGGAAATGTTCCATCATAGGATAAAGATGATTATTCAGTATTAGTTTGCAGAGACCCTTCCTTCCAATAGGGACCCAAAGTATGCTAGCAAAATGCTCCTACAGTATTACAGAGCCACGGGCTGAACAACACCACCTTCATCCAATTCAAGGTCAACTAGGCCTGCTCAGCATTTTTATATGGGTTTTTTGTATGAAGAATAGAGTTGGCCCAAAATAACCCTGGGAAAAAAATCATGTTTCATTAACTTCTATTCAAACCTAAGAAGATTTTTTCCTTGCTCTGCTGGAGGAGATATGGGGTTTAGTCCTGACAGCGATGAAATGCTTTACATTGTGTTAACAGTTCATAATGAATGGACCAATAGAAACACTGCAAAATTACATCTTTATCTTGTTTACATTATACATTAAAGATGCCATTCCTCCTACTCTTATAAAATTGCTATTTCTGAGAAACAGATAGATTGTGTGAGTGAAATATGTAGTTATTATTTTTTGTTTATTATAAAGTAATTTAATCCTCAATTTAGATTATTTTAATTTCAATTTGTTAATTTATTTTATGCTATCATTCTCAGGGCAAAGCTTTCATTGTACGATTTTTAAAAAAATTTAAATGAAAGGCTGGCCTCACATAAAAATATCTTTCAGTTGTTGTCTCTCTAATCCTCCAGCTCACAAATTCAAAAGGTCACAAATAAAATCTCTTAAATTCTGGTGTTTTTCTTTTTTTCACATATGATATTCTCAGCCAATTTATCAGAGAATGATCAAATTTGGGTGAAAAGTAGAAATATTTCTGTGAATACCAGAGTTCCTTAGTGTTGTTTGCTGTAAGGACAGTGTAATGAGCAGTTCAGATCCACCTGAATACAAACTTTAATAAAAATGGAGTAGACTCAAACACACACTGGCCTTTTTTATGTACATACACAATATGGACAAATGTATAGCGATGCCTGACCATTACATCTCTACATTCAAATACATAAACTTTAAAATGGAGTTGGTCCCCCTTTGCAGTATTAACAGCTTCCATTCTTCTTGAAAGACTTTCCACAAGATTTTGGAGTTTTTGTGGGAATTCCTTCAGTAAAGCATTTATGAGCTTAGGCACTGATGTTGGACTAGAAGGCCTGCCTCACAATCTCTGTTCTAGTTCTCCACAGAGGTGTTGGATGGGGTTGAGATCAGAGCTCTGTGTGATCAGTCAAGGTCCTCCACACTGAACTCATCCAGCCATGTCTTTACAGCACTTGCTTTGGGCACTGGGACACAGTCCTGCTTGTGTAGAAAAGATTCTTCCCCAAACTCTGTCCACAAAGTTGGAAGCATGAAGTACAAAAGGTCATGGCATGCTGAAACGTAAAGCCCTTCACTGGAAATAAGTGCCCACCCGAATTCAGTAATTAAGAGGTGTGTCCCAGTACTTTTGTCCATATAGTGTGTTTGTTTGGACTTTTTATTAAATTCAAAACAGTATGGTTTTCATGGCTTAGTTCCCATAAAAATGGAATTCCATGTGGATGGCACGTTTGGAAGTTCACATTTTACATCCCAAAAATGTTTCAGGTTTCCATAGATGGTGTCTTTAATGACCTAAAATAAATAGTTCTTCATTTATAAAAGTGAATGTGACTGTGATGCTGAGAAATCACAATTATTGAAGAAGAGTAGATTAAAGAGCAGAAATAGCTGCTTTTTTGCCTTGGGATTAAAAGGTCAATGTGGTAAAGCTGCTCTTTAACTTAAACCTCCAAATCAATGAATCTCTTAGACTCTCTCTCTCTCTCTCACACACACAAACACACACTCACTTAACACTTCCATACGTCTTCCATCCATCCAGCACCCTTTTGCACTCTGTTCTCTGGCCACCCCCCCACCACCTCCATCCATTCATCTGACTGACAGCAGCAGAAAGTCTGAGGTAATAGTACCTTGGCAGAGTGACAGAATGCTAATACTCTCTCTCTCTTTCTCTTCCCCTCCCTCCATTCCTCTCTTTCACTTTCCTCTTGCTCTATCACTCACTCTTTACCCACCTGTCTCTCTCTTTTCTTGGGCACACAAGCACACACACACACAGACACACACGCGCGCACAGGCGTGTTCATATTTTTATTAGAACTCACCGATCATAAAAACAAGCCGAAAGGCTAATAAATAAAGTTGAGAGTGCTATTGTGGTAGTAAAGTTAATGCATATTAAATAAAGGATAAAGCTGATGGATTGCGGGGCAGGTGACTAACTCCTTTCTCAGTGTAGTCTCTCTCTCTCTCTCTCAGCAGTGAAATAGAAAAGTGTTCACACAGCAGTGAAATAGAAATGTGTTCTAGTGTCGTCTGGAGTGTGATCAAACTCAAGTGGGTCGCAGCCAGAAATGCTTGGCTCTAAACATGTGTAAAAACCTGTTATAGTGGATAGTTCCACGCTGATATTTTATCTTTTTCATCAAGAAAACGTGCATGAAAAATTTTGACCAGGGGTACCCAAGCTTTTGCATAAAAATGTGTGTATGGTATGAAATAATGGTGGGGGGTGGTGAGTGGAGAATATGTGAGGTGTGTATTCCTGTCCAAGTGGACTGCACAGACTTTTAAGAAAACACTGGACATCCAATGAAAAAACACTGGAAAAATGGTTGCTATCTGGTAACCATATATCTCAAACACATTTCCTGAATCTATGCCTCGTATTCTCAAAACAGTAAACACAAATCCATAACGTCTCACCCAATTTCCCAAACATCATATTTTCAGGTCAAAATGAAGCTCTACACTAAAAACCATTCACTCTTGCTGAAAAACCAAACTTTGCCCACATACATCACACACAAGGCCTCAAACACACACACACACACACACACACACTACAACATAGTCTTACACATTGGTGCAATAAATTTAAAACAATATTTCCAGTTATGTTATGTTGCTTGTGGTTCTTCCCCTCAAAAACCTTTTCAAGTGAAAACGAAAGATGCAACCAATGTCTATACATGTTTTATTCATGTACTATATAGTACAACACACACCAAAACATTATTCCACCTCAGCATCCTGTCTTTGGTCTTGGTCAGGCCAGAGAATCTCATCCACATCACAGGCTATATTGGCACTAGCCAGTCAGCAGGGGTTAAATCATCTTGCATGCCTGATCCACCCTTGGCATGCATCTACTGATATGTCTAGGCAGGCTTCTTACATGGCCTGGAGAAGGTGAACACGGACCTACGGTACTCACGGACCTACGGTGTCATACACTTTCCACTGCCATGCCGACAAAACTCCTCTATCGGGTTTAGAAAGGGAGAGTATGCAGGCAGAAAGATTTTAGAAATGCTTGGGTTATTGGTAAACGCGATGGAAGCTGCTGACGTTATCCCAAACAACAGCGCAGTGAAGCTGCTCTGGCTGTGCTGGTTTCCTGTAGTCCAGCTGGAACATTTGTAGTCTTAGACCATTAAAAAAAGCAAGAAGAAGCTTAGTATTCTAGGGTCCTAGAATCTCATAGCGGTGGAGGACCCCTGGTTGGCTGATGGCTGCACACATTGTGACATTCCCTCCACGCTGACCAGGGACATTTACAACAGCCCCATGGCCAATTATGGTCCTCCCCCTTCTCCTCCTTTTGGTTGAATTTTGACTCCTAGTGTCTTCACTTGGTTAATTGTGTGCTAACTGAGCTCAAGCTGTGCTGAGTTAAGTTAACATTATTGAATGCTAGTGCTTTCTAGATGACCACATGGTGTAAACACTGAAAAATGTAGGGTTTAGTTTTGCAGTAACAGTTCACCAAATCTGACTCATGTTTTAAAGAAGGGGAATAGCGTTTATAGTTCAGGGAAATGGGTGTGCTTTTTGAAAAATAGCATTATGGTTTTGAAATTTTGAAAAAATGACATAAAATGGCATAAATATATACCATTGAATAATGTGTCAACCTAAACTGTATGTTCAATATAAAGAAGATTTCCAGCCTCAGATAAGAACAAATCCATGGTGTGGCAACATGGATCCACAAGCAGGAGTGTGGGAATTTGAAACATCTGGGGAAAATGCAGATCTGGCCTGTGTGGCAAAGGGTCCCAAAGATGATTCAGAGCTTACCTTGTGGCTGACTTGTATTCATATTTTGCACACATGTACAAAAAAAGCTAGATTTCCCGATATGACGTGTTTTATATCTAAAACTTTCAAACATTTTCTGGAAAATCAGTAGTCTTATAAAAGACTACATTTCCCATGATGCAACGCATTGGCCAAAGTAACATCTCAAGGCAAACTGTAGGTCCACTGTGTTTTTTCTTTACTATGACAATAAGAGCACTTGAACACATTACACTAATAATTTCCTAATTACAACTGGAAAGGATCATCTTACCCATTACACGTGAAGGCAGCACAAGTGTCTTGCTCAAGGAAAATGTTGGTAAAAAGTGGGGGCTCATATCAATGACTTTGTATCACTGGCTTCGCGGACAAGTGTTTTACCCACTGGGCTACTACCACCCCATGGTACATCAAAGGCCCTCACCATAATGCATAAGTGTATCAGACAGGCAAAGGCCCTCACAGAAAATACAAACAGGAATCGGATGAGCCATGGCCTTTCAAGGATACAGAAAAAGGCCAGGCATGGGAGGCCCTCTCAGGAACATGAGACCTGCCACACATGCACCTGACGAGCACCGGTCAACTGGATCTCGTAATGGGGCCCGCTACACCCTTAACAAGGAGGTTTTTGCCCAGCAAACACACGAGGCTCCAAGCAAGGACCCATCATAGAGTGCGCAGTGGGGGCAGACCACAAACTCCCAAACAGTAAGGACCAAACCAGGCCCCAGATGGTAGCAAACATCTTTGAGAACCTTTACACAAAGGGTTAGTACAAGCAAGGCATAACAGAACTGGAAAGTTGGACTAGAGGCAAAACACATATAACACAAAAGGAAAGGGCCATAAGGGTGAATGGACACTAGTCTCATAGGACCAAACAAACAGGGGACAGGTGAGTCTAGTTAAGGTCATGGACCAAACCAAATCAGGGATTCAGATGGGGGAACTCTGGATGTGGCAGAAAAGGCTGTCAAAACAAAAGTCCCATACATACCTTATATGCAGAGAAAATCAAAGGCAGAACATTACAACTGGACTGAAATAAGAGAGAGAAAGAGGAAAAAATAAGTAAAATAAGGAAAATTGAAAAAAGAAGAGACAAAAAAGTGAGAAGGGGAGAAAGTAGAGAGGCAAAGAGGAAGAGAAAGAAAGAGGCAAAGAATAAATTGAAGTAAAAATAGGGAATAAGAAAAAAACTAGACAAAAAGGAGGAGGGATAAAGAGGAAATTTCAGTGTTTGACAATAAAAATAAAGCTTCTGTCATTAAACCACCATCATCCCTGTGCAAAGGAGAACTACAGTATTGTCACTAGCACCAGGTCACGTGACGTCACGCGGTCTCGGAGATGACAGGTATATAAACAGGAAATGAGTGTACACCTGTACACTGACATTGGATGGCATCCATGCAACGTGCTGCCCTGCCTACTCAACTCAACCAAACCTCCGGTACCGTGAGTAATCTGACTCTGTTTATTACCTGTCTCTGTGTGTGTTCAGAACTCAGGTTCATCTTGGTGTGAATCCTAACTCCTGTAGGAGAGTTTTGAGACTAACTGTGTGGCTTACCTGCTCTCTCGTGTGTCTCACGTCTGAGTTCTTCCTCCACGCTACAAACCGGACACAGTACACCAAATATTCTTGTCTTCACCGTGATAGAATTTCAGTGTCCTGGAACCCAGAGGAGAAGCAACTCCTGTGTGAGACTGTGACCCAGCAAATGGCTGAGATAGCCAACCTGAAGCAGGAGGTAGCGACCCTCCATGCGCAGACCTCTGGTCTTCGTGCCAAGGTCGCTGGTCTGCAACAGGTGCTACAGCAGCTTACCACCATGTCACACACCATGTCACATCCTGGACAAGACCCTCATCGAGGACTACCGTCATAGGGTGTCCTCCCTTCCTGGGCCGTCGGGTGCCGGTCCTAGGAGGGGGGGGGGGGGTACTGTCACACACACCAGGTCATGTGATGTCACGAGGTCTCGGAGATGACGTCACGACAGGTATATAAACAGGAAATGAGTGTACACCTGCACACTGACATTGGATCCATGCAACGTATCGCCCTGCCTATTCCACTAAACCAGTCCCTCCGGTACCGTGAGTACTCTGATTTATTACCTGTCTGTGTGTGTGTCCAGAACTCAGGTTCATCTTGGTGTGAATCCTAACTCCCGTAGGAGAGTTCTGAGATTAATTGCGTGGCTTACCTACTCTCACGTGTGTCTCATGTCTGAGTTCTTCCTCCATGCTACAAACCGGGCACAGTACACCAACTATTCTTATCTTCACCGTGACAAGTTTCCTGAATGACTACCACCCCCTCCCCCGCACTAACCACTATCATCATAAGGCCCTTTGAGAGACGCTGTTGGTGTACAGAGATGCGATTCAGCAGCTGGCTGTCTGGTGCAGTGAAAATAATCTGTCTCTTAATGTGGATAAAATTAAAGAAATTCAGAAAGACTTCAGAAAAACTTGCTCCATGGCAGAGACAGTAAAGTACATTAAAAGTTTCTGGGAGTGCACGTCTCAGATGACATCATCTGGACCCCCAACACCTCCTCCCCCAATTAAAAGCATACTTCTTTAGATGAAATGAGCAAGTCTCCCTACTCCCATCCTCACAGTGTTTTACAGAGGCACAATAGAGAGTGTCCTGAGTAGCTGCATCTCTGATAGGCACAGCAGCGCTAGTGTTACAGACCGGAAGAGCCTGCAATGGATTGTTAAAACAGCTGGTAAAATCATGACTACAGGAGATCTTCCTCAAGTTATGCAGCAGAAAGGCCACCTGGCAGACAGTATCGCGGCATCAAAGTCTGATCCGATCAGACTGCATGAGACCTTTTTCCGCAAGCCACCAGACACCTCAAAACACTAACCTCACTGAACCAGCTTTCTAGCTTGCACTTTACACATCACTTCTTTTATAATGTCCATACAACTACAACACATTCATGTTACACTTGTTCTGGACACTGTTTCTGTATTTTTTCATAGATTGATGGTATGTTTACTTCAAACTTCTGATGATCTAAAGGACACAATTACATTCCATGCATGTATAGCTAAGATGACGATAAAGTTCACTTTGGCGTTGAATTTGACTTCAAAGCAAATTTTAAACTAAAGAGAGAGAGCGAGAGAGAGAGAGAGAGAGAGAGAGAGAGAGAGACAGAGACAGAGAGAGAGAGAGAGAGAGAGAGAGAGATGATCTCACTTGTAGATTTTGTGCATTGGTAGAAGGATTGTGTAAATGGTGGGTCTTTTCCACCTAATAGCATAAATTCTTGGCAAAATGAGACATTTGATGCAGCTGCAGTTTGCATGCACATTTTGTGTTTTTTTATGCAGAATGGGATTTTGTCCCTGAAGGATGTTTTGATGTTCTGAAGCTATGAGTACCACTATCTCTTCATCACCAAATTTTTATTTTTTTGTTTTGCATAGAGCATTAAAATAAGCACACCAGGCCTGTTTTGCAATGTACCTGTGCTTGTACATCCATCTGGCTGAGAGAAAGAGACAGCGATAGAGAAGAGAGAATGAAAGAAGGTCAAACAGCAAGTGACATTTTGTGAAGGAAGGAAAATACAGAAGAAAGAGAAGGAGAAAAACCAGAAAGACGGAAGTTTACATGCAGGACGAGATGCGAGAGAGGGAGTCTGAGTTGATGGATTAGACGGTGTATTTGAAAGACAGACAGCGTGAGATAGAGAGATGTGTGTGTGAGTGTGTGTGCGTGTGTGCGCGTGTGCACATGTCTTTTGGCTGCTGGCCTGATGCCCAGATGTCGACTCTGCCTGACAAACTACATCTGGCTGGAATCTCACTGGTCTGCACCCTCACTGAGAATGTGTGTGTTTGTCAGTGTGTGTGTGTGTGTGTGTGTGTATCACGACAGACATTTGCAATTCCAATGATCCTCTTCCAGTGAATTAAGTGAATTTCAGGCTCTTAAGTGCGCATAAATAATTACCCATTATCCTACCATTAAAATTCTATAACCCCCCCCCCACACACACACACACACACTTGGACCCTCTGGACCAATAAGCCTGTTGCTTTGGCAGTACTGACCTCTGAGGGGTGGATCATTATGTCCTAGACATTCCTACACCCCACACTTGGACACAATTACCAGAAGAGCCAATCTAAATCCTACATTCACAAATAACAAAATTGTGGAAACACTAGAAGGCAATCTTGTCTTAGAACATCCTGCTACAATGAAGCATGGGAGGACAGTTTGAAAAAAGAGAGGATTTTTGCTCAGTTTGTGGAATCGCAATTACTCAACCTCTGTCGGTCTACTGATAAAGACAGTCAGGCTGCTCTCTGATAAATATTCCTGCTGGACTTCCAGTCCCCATCAGCTCTGACATAAACCAAAGACACAAGTACGATTTGAGTATTACTTCTATATATGCATCCATGTGTAGCTATCCCGAGTCAGTGTTAAGGTGTGAATCCAGGTCTGACAGAAGGGAAGGTTGTTAACCAAATAGTTAAACTGATTTGGCTCATTGTGTGAGGTTAGATTATGTTACCATTGATCAGTCTTGTTTCTATTTAAGGAGTGTTACTAATTTTGTGGCAGCTAATGTGGTGTAGTGTTTTTAAAATTGAATTATATTTTTCAATTTTTTATTTACAATTTCAAACTAAACTTAATGTGTGTCTATCATTGCCAGACTCTGCTAGCATTAAGATATAAAAACAAAACCTTAAATTGAGGTGAAGATGTGCTTAAAATGTGCCAAAGGTTGTTCATATGTAGACTATACAGTGTAAAGTGTATATGCGCTATGGGAAAGTTATTCCAAGGTGTGGGTTGTGCAAAGTAACCATTTGCAAAGTGCAGTGAGAGGATGATATCAGTGGTGATAATGTGGAGGATGATGTCAGGATGTGTGGTCAGTGGTGTACAACCTGATGGCTTGGTGTAAAAAGTTGTCTCACAGTCTGCTGGCCTGGGACTGGATGCTGCAGTACCATCTACCTGATAGAAGCAGCCTGTACAGTGGCTCGGGTCTTCGATGATTTCCCCCATTTCCTCTGGTGTAGATGTTCTAGAGGGAGGTAATCTTTTCCGAGCACCACACTACTCTCTGCAGAGCTTTGCAGTTTTAGATGGTGCTGTTTCTGTACTAGGCACAGTAAGAAAAAGAGGCACTGTGGCACCATCTTCACAGTTTTTTTCCATGCAAACTGTCCATGTGGGTTAGGACACACATGGACAGTTTTCTGTATTCTGTCTCATCACTATTTGTGGTTAGACCCACCTCTGGTGTGTCATCAGCAAACTTCACAATGATGTTGGGACTATTGGTGGCCAAGCAGCTGTGGCTGTTGAATGAATACAGCCGAGGGCTGAGTACCCCTGGGGAGCCCTGGTGTTCAGGGTGAGAGAGGATGAGGCGGTACTGCCCAGTCACACCACCTGTCAGTGGATCTGTTGGACCGATACGCAAATTGGAGAGGGTCCAGAGAGTCTGGTAGTGTTGAGCCATTGAAGTCTCTGACCAGCCTCTTAAAACAATTGCTCACAACGGGTGTCAGGGGAACTGGAGGTTGCTGTTTGAGATTTAGGTACAGGGAGGATGATTGACGTTTTGAAGCAGGCAGGAACCATAGATAGTAAGAGGTTGAATATATCTGTAAAGCAGCATCGTGAACACACCGCAGCACACAATGTGAACAATGTGAAATTCTCTGCATTTAACCCATACACACAAGTGACGCAGTAGGCAGCCAGTGATGCAGCACCTTGGGAGCAGTGTGTGTGGATGGCATTTTGCTCAAGAGTATCTCAGTGGTGCCACTGGCAGTCCTGGGATTTTAACCCATGGCCTTCCAAACACGGGGCAAATAACTAACCAAAAGGCCACAAGGTGCCCCAAAGGGTTTCCTGACCAAAATAAAAAATGAAGTTTGCTCTTCTGTTTGTATGCTTCCTTTCATATTAGCTACATCAGCCACATAGCTCCAGGGCAATTGATTTATGCCTGGCTCCCTTCCAGTTATTACTCCTGTAATTCAAACCACACTGTCACAATTTAATGTGCATTCACATTGCAGTAACACATGTAATAACTAAATGATGTGTTTGTTATAAGGAAACAGACAGGGCAAAGAGTGAAGACTAAGAATAAGACATTCACTGAAGACCCACACAAACACACACAAACAAACACAGCAGCACAACATGTAAAAATGAAACAAGAAGAAGCAAAGCATAACATGGTTGTGTGTTTGTGTGTGTGTGTGTGTGTGTGTGTGTGTGTGTGTGTGTGTGTGTGTGTTTTCTGTTTGAGCTGTAATTTGCATTTTCTTGTGTTCTTCACTCTACTGAGGGTAAAAACAGTTATACTCACAAATGTACCTTATTGTCCTCTCCCCCAAACTCTCCCAGCTCAGTGTGTTGCCTGCTACCTCTCAGTGGATCACCAGCTTCCTTACAGACAGGACACAGCAAGTGAGGCTGGGGGCAACCACTTCTGAGACACGGTCCC
>JBBPDH010018964.1:0-10870 GCA_037974565.1 Clupeocharax schoutedeni
ACACAAGGACACTACAAAGGGAACAAGGGAGCATGGGAAGTGTACATGGGGATTTGGATCGCGGCCAGAGGAAAACTAATATTCAGGGGAATGAGAACGGGTTATGGGCTGTGAGGGCGACGCAGTCATGACAAACAATGACTACACGTCGTAAAAACACCAAGTAAGAGTGCACCATGGTACCATGGTTTTTGTAGCTTTATGCATCTCATACTGTAACAAACTCAAGAAAGATCCATCAGAAGCAATAAACATGAAGAGACTGGATTCAACAATAAAGTGTTATAGCTAAGGTTTTTCGTGAACTGAATGGAGTAAATGGGCTGCAGCATTTCAGAAAGAGAAATTAAATCAAAGGCAGTTACCAAACTCTTTTATGAGTGATTTAGTTTCAGACTGGCTGAGCTGAACCACACTAAATACACAGTAAATCACACACATTTAGACTCAGAAATGATCGATTATGTATATTGTCTGGCAGCATGAAAACACACAGATCACCTGAATGCTCTTCTTTCTTATACATATAAAACCCATACATTGTTGACCAAACTCTGCAGTTCCTGAAACTGTGATTTAAAAGGCTGTTCGAGTCCTTTGTTAAAGTTTACAGGGTGTTTAAATCGCATGGGAACAATAAAAAGCCAGGATTGTGTAATGGCTGTTCCTCGTTGCCATGGTGTAAATCGTTTATAAATTAGATGTGTTTAGCTTAGCATCATCATTCAGGAACACGCTGGTCTTGTTTTCCTGATGGAGGCGCTCAGTTTAAATCGATTTGATTGTGGGAGGCAGAGCCTGGAGCTTCCGATTCGGTACGCTTGCTTCAACTCGGGCTGCAAATTTGAAAAATTGATAGTGATAATAGCTCTCACTGACCTTTTGTAAAACAAAGAGAAGGTGCTGGCAGGGTGCATGCACTGAGCTGCAGAGTTCTGGGGCTTCCTAGGATCATAGGCCTCATAACCGGCAGGGGGGCAGTACCCAGGCATGCATTCAGCCTGGAGTGAGACTTGTTCCTGGGTGGCTGGGGGTTGTCTTCTTCACTGGAACACAGCTCAATCGTGATTGGCTACTCCGCAATAACATGCATCACAATCATTTGATGTTCAAAGGACATGAAGATAAAAGATTAACATGAGAAAAGGTGTATGGTCTGAGGTCTTTGTCAATTGCAAATCTTCACTGCATGATAATTGGTCATTTTTAGTCATTTTGGACCATTTCTCTGTGTATCAGTTTTACAGTGACTCCTTCAGTAATGCAGCTGCTGCTGTTGTTTCTAACAACTGACTGAAACCTGACTGGTCCCACAGTCACACGATTGTTTCCTCTCAGTAAATTAAATGTGATTTGTTGCATAAATATGTGGTTAGTTCATCTAAAGTGGGGTTTTCAGTTCACTTCCTAAAGGCCCAACCAATGGAAGCGCTCATTTAACTGCATCTGCCTAGATACCCCGAGGGGAAAAAATCTAATTGGCTAATTTATTGCCAACCATAACAAAAACAAACATGATGATTCTTTTACATAAAAAAATAAACTGCTGTAGTATTTACCATATAATGTACTGATATATACAGTGTATAGTGTTCATCCTCATCAGTATAAAGTATAGTGTTAAGAATATCACCATTATTAGAATCAGAATCAGAAAATTCATTGAGTGTTGCATACAGAGTACTGCACAAACACACAAACACACAAAGACACAAAGACACAAAGACAAGAACAATATAAAATACAACATAAAGCCAATAAAAACTCTGTAAATGCTATAAGTACTATATAGACACAAAATGCTGTGGATGGTGGATATAAATATTATAGATGAGTAAAAAGATTATAGCTGAAGTAGTAGTTAATATAAATAGTGGTTTGGGTTTGTTTTATACACGAGTCTGTTTCTGCATTTAAAAGTGACACAATAGTGATATTGCACATAATAAGACGATTGCACAAATTAAATAATAATAGAGATACATAAAGATAAAGCACACATTTCAGATACAAAAAAAGGCAGCACAGATAACAGATACATGATAAACGCACAGTGATTACAATATTAGGATTACAAGCAGAATCCTCATTTTCCTGCCCGTGTTCATTTCTAAATGCAGATTTTATTGCGAGAGTTTTCCGCGCACCGAAGTGTGCACAGCGCCTCTCCTCTGTGGTGGCTCTGCTGAAGCATACACCTTAAAAAATAAACTCATTACAATGTGTTTGCTCGGTGGTATGTGACACCAAGACATTACCAAAGTCTTTTATGCTACATAGTGGAGACTTGTTCCAGCAGATTCCACAGATGCTCCAGACATTTCTGAGAGTGTGTACAGTGTGGCAGTCCTGCGGTACCCTGCTGAGCTTTTGTGACACATGAAATAAGAATTTGAGTCATTTCTGTAACAATGTTGGTTCAATGTAGGAGAAAAATGAACTTTAGTGAGTGACGTCCTGGATCACCTTCCTGCTTCTCACAGAGTTAAAGATGAATTTGTTAGAGTCAGACTACAGACAGACTGTCACGCTTGTACTTGAACTATCTCCACTGTTAAACACCAATTGGACTAAAAAGCCCAGGTGTAAACCCTAAACCCTAAACTGTCCAGAGCAGGGGAGTGCAGGACCAGGGCTGCATGAATATCATCTAATATCAATGAACTGAAATGAACATGTACTGGGACATAATGACCCATTCTTACTCAAGTTTCAAAAAACGTTATTGCTTTCTGAACAATGGAAGTGAGGTCTGTTTGATGTCAAGGGGCATCTTTATAGTCTTATGTGAAAAAAGGGGCTTGTGTGTATCAGTCTGGTCACATAGCGACTCTGTGAAAAGCCATGTTTCAATGGGCAGAGGGTGAAGAAAAATAGCTTTGGACATTTCCTCAAGCCAAACAAAGACTTAAGAGTGGAGTTTCATGTGGCCGAAAGGGCCAGCGTGCAAAAGGAGATGTATTAAAGTAGATTTTTATCCTGCAGCCGGCCGTCTGAGTGCTGCTCCCTTTGACAGCGAGGCACAGTGCTCTGGGCAGCCCGGAGAGAGAGAGAGAAAAGAGAGAGAGAATGAAAGCCCGGTCCGGTGAGGCTGTCTCTGTCTCTCTGTCTCTCTGAATCAGAGGAGAATCTCACGGCACCTAATTCAGCCACCTCTCCCCGACACAATGGAAGGATTTCTATGAAGATAGATTCAAAGCCCTGAAAGCTCTGGGGGCTACTCTTTATACGCAAGCCTTACTGGCTTTGTCCTCTTTTCTGTCCTGTCCTCTTCTGTCCTGTCCTCTTCTGTCCTGTCCTCTCCTGTCCTGCTGCTGCTGCTGATGAAAACACAAGAAATCTTTGTCAGCTAGTTTTAGTGAATGTGCTTTTGGTTCAGTGAGACAGTTTTTTTCTAGGCTGTATAGCCACTCAGATTGCACTTTTATGTTGAGAGAATAATTTATTTATTAAAACAGAACTGCAACAATAAGCAGTTTTGAAAATGCTAAATTGAAACGATTTTTTTTCATTAGTTCATTAGCTGTGATTTTAATTTTACATTCTGTGTATCTAGGACAGTTACCATTTGTGGCCAAAGGAGGCGACAAAGCATGGAGGTCCTTTAAACCGAGCTTTATAGTGAAAAAGCCCAAACAACAATAAATATGCACATCAGAAACACACAATGACATCAGAGCAGTGTTTAACGGTGTAGCAGTGACTGCTCTTTACCCAGCTGGTCTGGTGAGTCCTCAGGCAAGACACGCCTCATCGTAAGAACATAGTTGAAAGATAGCATAAGATAATCTGCATGAATGTAATGAAAATATCACTCAAAACACCACATTCCTTTAGATGATGGACCGTCATTACAATATCTCCATCAGCATCCATCGTAAAATTCAAGCGCAGGAAGAAGGTAGTCTGAAGTTATAAAAGCTTCTTCTAAAGAAGATCTGTTCTAACCCAGTTCACTTTTATCCTTGATACTTTACTCTAAACCACCTACAAGGGGTCGAATCCCATGAGAGCACGCATCACTCATCCTAAATGGACTCACTCGTCATACTTACCGGATGTCTTCTTCAATGTTTGGGGTTATTTGTTAATAAAACCCAAATTCCACATAAGAACCTCTAATCACCCAAACCTGTTTGGATTTCTAATCACAGTGGCCATTCAGCCAGATTCACGGGTTATTGCAAGAGACACTTCTTAGGAGTGAAGACACAGCGGGCTGTTATTAAATGAGCTTGTAGCCCCAACACGCGCCTCGTGGCCGAGATGAATAAACCTCCTCTGTCGGATCACGTTTCCTGCTTCAAGACGACGGGCCACTTCAGACGTGCCAAACACGGAAGGGCTTGATTGCATGTGACAGCTGGAGCAACAGGTCGGCGGAACCACACTGACCACGGCTCTCTTATCCACTGCTGCTGGGGTGTGAGGGATGACTGATTGCCACACAGCAGTGAAATTTGTCCTCTGCATTTAACCCATTCATTTAGGTGAAGCAGTGGGCAGACAATGAGACACCACTGGGTTCCTGAGCAAGACCCTTAAGCCCAAGTTGCTCCAGGGAGACTGCCCCCTGTAGGTAGGGAATGGAATTCGCTTTGGATAAAAGCGTCTGATAAATGTTGTAAATTTAAATGTAAATGTAGTTCTGGGACTCGAACCCACAGCCTTCTGATCGCAGAGGCTGCTCCCTAACCACCAGGCTTACATGCTGCTTGCACTTGTTTTGAGAACACTTGGGCCTGAGCATCTAGTGTTACTCCTAACTGTACACTGAGCACGGAACTCAAATTAAACTCCTTTAACACACAGAAAGGAAGGACTTTGGTGTTTGCTGGAAGTTTGGGAAGACAAGACAATACAGGAAATGAACACAACATAGAAGGAAACAAGATATTTGGTAAACTGGAAACCATCTTATGGAACAAAGAACAACAAATAATGTGGTGGAAACATGGCAGGTTCAGAATCTGAAATTAAGGAATGCACTTTATTAACCTGGCAGCTTACCAAAAGGTAAAGCATGGAGGGAAGTGGTCACATGCGGTTCTAGACGGGGGCCAGCGTGGGCCACGGCATCTGTATGGCAGCTGGTGGCCTAGTGGTTAAGGCATTCGTCCTGCGATCAGAAAGTCCGGGTTCGAGTTCCAAGACCGCTAGGCACCACTGAGGTACCCTGAGCAAGGTACCGTCCCACACACTGGTCCCCGGCGCCGTGTTCCTGCTGCCCCCTGCTTCACTTGGTGAATGGGTTAAATGCAGAGGAAGTGTTTTTTTGCAGTTCACGCCGTGTGCTGTGGTGTGTTCACGTATGACTGAATCTTCACTTTCACTGTAGAATTGCTACAGGGCCCTGTTATGACCCCTGCTCGAAGAACAGAACTAACGCTCAGTGTGTTCTAGATGGACTGTTTAAAGCGCCACACACACGTGCTGTTATCTAGAACCTGAAGACCTGTATTGTGAATTGTAAACTTTGGTTGTAAAAGCTAACAGTTGGAGCCCTAAATGGATTTTGTGTGTGAATGTTTTCCTCCTCACTACAGTGAGATGATGACAGTGCAATTTAAAATAAATGAAAGTCGTGAAAATAAGTGAAAAGCTAAATATAAAATAAAATATTGACCTGTTTTGCCATTATATGTGCCCCCCTATAAACACGGCCCCCCGGTAATTCTGGTAGGTTTTTTTACTTAACCTGGGAAGGAACTGAATACATTGATAGGAAAGTGCAGCTGGTCTGACAAACAACCAATCATAGCTGGTTATTTTAGAATCAGAACCAGAAAACTTAGTTGATCCTGGAGGGAATTGCTTAATCAGTTATTTCAGGGTGAAAACTCACACCACACCTTTACTCTACTGGCTCGCTGTGGCGCTCGTGTTCAGTTCAAATGAACAAAAAAATAAGTAAAAATACCCTTGACTTCTCTATGGCTTACGTTGTTCTTCTCTATGGCTTACGTTGTTCTCTATGGTTTACGTTGTTCTTCTCTGTGGCTTACGCTGTTCTCCTCTATGACTTACGTTGTTCTTCTCTATGACTTTCCTTGTTCTCTATGACTTACGTTGTTCTCTATGGTTTATGTTGTTCTTCTCTGTGGCTTACGCTGTTCTTCTCTGTGGCTTACGTTCTTCTCTATGACTTTCCTTGTTCTCTATGACTTACGTTGTTCTTCTCTATGAGTTTCCTTGTTCTCTATGACTTATGTTTTTCTTCTTTATGACTTACGTTGTTCTCTATGACTTATGTTGTTCTTCTCTATGACTTTCCTTGTTCTCTATGACTTACGTTGTTCTTCTCTATGACTTACGTTGTTCTCTATGACTTACGTTGTTCTCTATGGTTTACGTTGTTCTTCTCTGTGGCTTACGTTGTTCTTCTCTGTGGCTTACGTTGTTCTCTATGGCTTACGTTGTTCTTCTCTAGGGCTCATGTATTTAGGGTTGCCAACTCCCAAAAAAATAAATAGGGGCCACCTCGTGGGCAGGGCCTGTCGTCTGTTTTTTTCCGGTATCTTCTCTACAAGCGACCGTTCCTCGACCAATGAGATAAGCGGTAATCTGCATCGTCATATTTGTTTGTAAGCATGCGGTCAGGTCATTGGTCACAGAGCAGGCGAGGGGCTGGGTACTTTTGTTTCTAAATACGGGACGATTCCGTTTTTCAAGGGACGGTTGGCAACCCTACATGTATTGTTGGGATAGGTTTTGGCTAGTTATTATGTGACAGTTGTTGTATAGATGCTCTGACTGCAGTATCTTGGTTAAATAGTTACAGCTTAAACTCAGATTTAAGGCAGCCCAAACAAAGAGGCGTAAACGGCAGAAACACAGCAGCAGAAACCTCAACCCTCATAATTAGAGAGAACACAGCTTACTAATACTATATTTACTGAATTACTGTTTAAGAAAGTTTAAGAAACACTAAAACATCAGGACACCACACGGATCAATCATAAACAGGCCTGCAGTCTTGCATCTACACACTGAGACCATTTTATAAAGCCATTCAGAGGTGCTACAAAAGTGCTACAGAAATCTACTGACGAAAATTACATACAAGCAAACAGTGAGAAAATTTAGTCTTAAATAAACGTCTTAAGACAAGGTGGCATTCCAGTGACTACACTTTGATCTGAAAGGTTCACAGCACACTGGTTGTACAACCTCATTTCCAAAAATGGTAGGAAAATGTTGACAAAAGACAAACAAACACAGATTACAGTGATTTGCAAATAGAACTAAGACAATAGAGTAGATGCTAAAACGTATATTTTATTGTTTTATTAAAAATATCTGCTGATTTTTATTAGATATCACCAACATATTAGAACAGAGGCAACAAATGACACCAGGTGGAACTAATCAGGTTAATTGGTAGTGGGTCAGTGACATGGCTGGGTTTAAAAAGGTCAGCCAGAAGTAAAGGAGGAAAGGGCAATTAGTGCAAGATAAATGCTCCTCTGCACAGGATTTAGGGGCTTTGTCACCTACAATTAATAAAAATGTTCAGAGAATCCACACAAATCCCTGATGAGACCAAAAACCAATCTTCAGGCACTCGGGCAACTCTGGGTTAAAAACAGACCTGGTTTTGTAGTGGAAATTACTGCAGGGGTTCAGAACGGTTCCCAAAACCACTGGGAGCACAGTCCTTCGCAGCTGTAGTGGAAAACTGTAGGTCCAAAACCAAACTGAACAGAGTAGAACCGAACCGAGTCAGTACCAGTCAGTGGAGAACCCCCTTTAACTGAACTACCGTCTTCAAACCACATGATGACCAAAACCACTACCATAACATTTCATCTTCGATTTAATGATTATGAGAACACTGACCAAAGCGGGAGAAGTGTGGAGGAAACGGGGGGAACGTGAAGGAACCGCATGGAGTGTGTTTGCGGGTCTCTGCCACAGCTTATATCAGAGGAAGCAAGTGAAGCTAAAATAGAAACAAACACACAAAACATTGGTTTGGAGCTGATGCGCATATAACAGGCCACTGGATTTCAGTTCCATGTGGGTAAAAGCTCATAACTGTAGACCAGGATCTGTCTTCACAAAGCTTCTCTGAGAGCTGATCTGGAATCAGATGTTCTATTTTTTACTATGACTTTAATGCCATGAACAGATCCCAGATCAGCCCCTCCTGCTTTTACTGCAGTATGTAAATGCAGAGGCAAAAAATCTCAATCAACGCTGAAAACAAAAGACTTAATCAAAACGAAAAACAAAGACTCAATCAAAGCTGAAACGCTCCCCACGCGGCGCGCTCTTCTCATGCATTTTAAAACCGCGCTCCCGCCAAGATCCGAATAGTCTGCAGATGTAGAACATAAATTATCATGCTCGCCGTGTCACTCAAGCTGAGTTTAGAGAAAGAGAGGCGACGGTTTAATTACCTGTAACAAACTATGACTGCGAAGCCAAATCTGCGTTTATCTTAATTACAAAAGAAGACAATTCTAAATAAGGCGGAAGCAGATGGACTGTCTCGGAGAAATCATTACTAATGAATTCATTTTCGGATGTTTTTCTAATCAGCAGATCACCATTATGTATTTAAATGTGTATTCAAATACATTTTCTGTCCCTACAGCCATATACAGCGCGGTGTTCCGATTTCTTTGCACCTATTTTTTCATCCATCCATGCATTATATAAACGAACCAGCATCCCTGGAGTGCAAAATACACTTTTCTCAATGATAATTTCATTTACTGAGGATAAAACCTTGCCTGACACCATCTGGCCCTGTGTCAGAAAATAATTGCTTAATAACCCAATCGAAGAATTAACCACATTTAACTGATGATTGGGATCATTTAGATTAGGCATATCCACACCAGATTACCGGCAGCCCTGTTGAAACGTGCCTTAAAAATAACCCTTCCAGCAACGTGAAATAGTCTCGTCGGCCTCAAGCAGTGCAATCAAATGAAATTCTGTGGAATGAGAAGGAAGGTTTATAAAATATCAGACTGGAAAAGGCTGCCGATCTCTTTCTGATGCTCCAGTAAACCACAGTCAGAGCCATTATCCCTGAAACCCAGAACAGTCCCTCCAAGACTGCTGCAGTAACTCGTCCACAAAAGAAACCAGGTGAGCATATAAGTGCAGCTGGTGGCCTAGTGGGTAGGGAGTTGCCCCTGTGATCAGAAGGCTGTGTGTTTGAATCCCAGGACTGCTAGTGGGTACCTTGAGTAAGGTACAGTCCCCACTGCTCCCCAGGCTTCACTTGGTCAATGTGTTAAATGTATAGTAAGAGTTGCACAGGCTGTGGTGTGTTCAAGTTTGACAGAATAGTCAACTAGCAATCAACTCTTCTCAGAAAAGGTCAGCATTCACGAGTCCACCATTAGAAAAGAGAAATAGATTTTAGCAGCTTTCTAAAGCTCTAGTCGGTGCAGATCTGATTCTGATGGGCATTTGGTTGGACTGCATAGTGGATAAACACAATTTCACCAGGTTTAGTTTCAGATCTTTCTCCACTAGCTGAGCAGCTCCTGCAGGCCTGAAATGAACTGACTTTATACTAAAAAGATCTCCAGTATTGCTCAATTACAGCAAAGAGGAATGATCCAAACAGATGTGAAATATCAACTTCAGGTAATAGGAAGTGTTTGGTTCTTGCTGCTAAAGGTGGTCCAACAAGGAATAAAGTTTTAAGGTTTTTTTTTACGAGTGATGTTTCAAAACTGCTGCCTTTTAATAAATTATACATTAACTGTAAACAATAAACAATAAATAATACAATAAACAATACATTTTTGTGGTTAGTGGTTTTCTGGTGTATGTGGAGGCTGAATTATTTCTTCAGATACTGAATATGGTTTTTATATCTTTCTCTGCTGCTGGCTGAAGCGACGGGTGCAGTGTAGCGTTCCCCTCTGGCAAAATGACACTTCACCTCGGCTTTCCACCACAACGCCAGAGTCACGCAATATCCAGAGCCCTTCTATTTTAATCAAACCAACATCATCAGGACCCCAGCAGAGAGTACCTTTTTAATGAACGCCTCAGGCTGAAGACTGACAGATATGGGGAGTCTGCAGAGCTGTGTAGTCATTTATGCCGTGACTAACATTGTTGTATATCATGGCAACAAGTGTTCACACACTTCAATTTTTTATTTGATAAGTTTGTTTATCCACATTAAATTTACTAACAATATGTTTTACACTTTGTTCTTACAAATATGAACAAATATGTGTGCAAAAACTTCAAAAACGAAAAGGATGTGCAATATTAAAATTATAGTCTGTCAAAATGCCTTAAGGGTTCAATAAATTAAATTCTAGATTTTAAGGTCTGCAGCTGCAAAGGAATGTTCTTGTGCAAATTGCACCTGCTGTCATTAAAGATTTCACACAGCAAGTAGCTATCGTGGTAAACCACAGTGGAGTGTGAGCGCATGTCACAAGATTTTACTGCATGCTTTCAGATTGATAAGGAAGGTAAGGGCGAAGCCAGCTGTCACTAGAAAAGAGCTGGAAGCAGCACATCAGTCTGTCTAGCTAGCAATCTGTACATCTATCTACTTATCTATCTATCCATCCATCCCTTATCGTACTTACTTACTGGTCAGTATTTGTCCACACAGCACTGATATGAGCAGGGAAGTGTGTGTGATGGATAGATGTGTCAGTTACAGCTGCCTTGTAGGGGTATCCATCCAAGCAGATATAGTCCCTAAAGGCCCTTTCCCACTGAAACTGTATCAGGTTCTAAACTTTATTGTGCTGGTACTGAAGTTGTATCAGGTTCTAAACTGTATTGTGCTGGTACTGAAGGTGTATCAGGTTCTAAACTGTACTGTGCTGGTACTGAAGTTGTATCGGGTTCTAAACTGTACTGTGCTGGTACTGAA
>JBBPDH010019035.1:0-10868 GCA_037974565.1 Clupeocharax schoutedeni
AACCAAACTCAGACCCTCTGAACTGAACCGAACTCAGACCCTCTGAACTGAACGGCGCGTCATGAACACAAAGCACTCTGGGTTCACTTTGACTTCTTTGACGGATTTTGACTTCTAGGCTTACCATAGGTAGATCACAATATACAGTTTCGGGAAAAGACAATAAAGAAATAAACTAATAAATAAGAGTAAAATAAAATAATAATAATAAATAAATAAATAAATAACGGGGACCTGAGTTTGGTTACTTTAAAGAGGACTGGATGTGAAAACACCCTAACATGCTGACTCCGCCTCCTTAAAATTGCAGCCAATCGGGAACTTTAGAAGAAGCTTATTAGTCTGAACAGGTGGTGCTGATTGGCTCTGGACTTGGAGGAAGGTGGATCTCCAGGTCTTGGAGTTGTGTTAGATCATGAGAAAAACAAATAGTCAATGTTGAAAGAAAGCAATGCATCTGAATTTGGCTGCTCCGAACATATTAAAGTGCAGAGAGTGGTGAGTGGAACCAGACGTTTGCCTGTAAAAGCTCACAGAAACGTATTACATCATATTACATCATACGTATTACAATCCCTGTGTTTCTGCCTGGGTGACCAATCACAGCTCTAGTTACTGGGCGCCCCAATGGATCGAGCTATTTGTGTAATCAGAATATAAGATAAACCTTTATTAGTCGCACAAGTGGTAAATGTGTTTGGTCATGGCAGAAAGTGGACAGTACAAAGTTAAGAGCAGCAAAATTAGGAATAACAATAGAATAGAATAAAATGCTATGCACAAAAAGATGTAGCAAAAGCTACTCTGTGTATTGGAAGTGTATGTGTGTCTATCTGCACTTGTGTGGTCATCTGCAAGGTCTTTGTTGTGAAGTCTGACAGCAGTTGGAAGTCCAACAAAAGTGCTGACATTCACTCCCCAATCTATTCAGTCTATATATGTAAACAAAGCACTATTTAAAAAATCATAGTGTTTGTGATGTCCGCTGTTTAGCCACGCCCATTTCTGCTGCAGTTCTATGGGGGGTAGCCTACAATACAGGGTAGCCAATCAGAAATAAGATAATTTATCATCCACTAACAAAACAGCCTGTGTAATTCCAAGGGACAGAAGAATTAATTATGATACATTTTAAATTACTCTTTTTGGTTCACGAACCCACACAACCACCCTGGAAAAAAACAAATTAAATGGAAAATGTAGAATTAAAATGCCCTTTAATAACTCCTTGGCCAAACAGGGCCTTTAATGTTTAAAGAATAAAATAATTTAACTTTTGTTGTATTTACATGAAGACCTCGATTGACCAGAACAGCCAGTAACTCACCTGGAGCTGTGATTGGTCATCCTGACAGAAACACTGACTGGTTAGAGGCTAGTTTACATATTGCAGCCTTTTGTGATATCAGTATGCAGATGAATATCGTAGTAACGATAAACAGGTGATGTATTGTGCAGCCCTGAGTGTGAGTGCTAGGAGTAGTGCAGGAAAGATGTGAGTGCAGGATAGCTTTGATGCCGTTGTATTGGATCTATTTAGTTCTTTTTGTCCATTTGAAATCCCATTTAGCTTAGGAAAATCATTCTCGCTTTACTGACAGAATAAAAGCTTTATGAACTGTTTAAAGTTTGTCAGTGTTGATACAAGGCCATAAAGACTTTAAAATCATTCATTCATTCATTCAAGGCATTTATAAGCCTGTCTTTTATAAGGGTGGTCTTATTATAGAGTGTGTGTATTGTATTTTTGTGTCATTGCCTTAATTAATTAGGTGTTGTTTCTCTGTTTCATAGATGCAGATGGAAAGTTCTAGAAAAAAATGAAAATACAAAAGAAGGACAAGCAGGTCAGTGTAACACATAACACAATCTCTCTGTCTCTCTCCCCCTCCCCTTTTTCTCTCTAGCCCTTGATATCATTTTGGTCACACAATCTCTCAAACATGCATCACATTGTAAATAGAACCTAAACAGTGTTTGTGCAGTGGCAGATGTGTGTAGTCTTCACGTTGTGCAATATTTTTACAATATTTACAGATGCTTGGTTTGGCGTTTTCGGGTGTAGTTTTGCAGCGTGACCCCTTTAAAACACACTTTTGTACTTTTATTATTTTAACTTTGTATAGTAACCATCTAGCAACACCCTAACAACCACCTAGAAGAGCATGGCAAACCCTAGGACCACCCTAGCAACCATCAGAGATACCAGAGTAACCTCTTATGAGGGCATTAACGACTCAATGGACTAGTCAGTCAGCCAAGTAGAGTCGACTAGTCTTTTGATAATGTCACACACACACACACACACACACGCACACACACACAGTAGAGGAACACGGTTGTCCAGCATTGAAATGAAAGAAAAAAACCCAAAGACTGATACCTTGAATTTTCTGGTAAATTTAAGTGTAGAACGAGTGGGAACATCCTGCCGATGCAGGATGACTCTCTGCAGTGCTAGCATTAGCCATGTAAGTTAGCGGAGCCGTTTCAGATGCAGAGCGCTGGTTCTGTTACTGTACTTTAACACTGACTTGCAGGATGTGCAGGTCTCCGTGCTGTTTGTGTGTCGAGTGAAGGATCGCCACAGATGTGATGTGTGTCTTCTCTGCTGCCGTGTCTCTCGCCTTGTTGTCGTCTTGTGTTTAGATTCCCCTCGCACCAACGGTACCACCCCTTTTATGAAGGGACTATAGTAATTGGTTAAACCAAGGAATGCGTGTCAGTGTCAGCCACTCACAGGTTGCTTTGTGTGCACAAGTGCACACAGAGCGGAAGAAAGCACACGACTAATCGACTTCTCTCAGGGGCATTGATTTGTGCCTCTGTAGTCAACTAGACGACAATCCTAGCAAAACCTTGATGCCCGAGTTGTTGTTTTAAGACTAACTAAACCCATTCATGGCTTAGGATACATGCAGGCTTAAACAAAACTGGTTCAGTTCCAATTTGCCACAATTTTCCATCCTAGCAACCACCTGGAAAACCATAGCAGCACCCTGGCAGTAACCACAGATACCATAGCAATTACTTGATGGAATCGCATCAGATTTCCATCTGAAAATGCACTTTCTGTCCAGAGAAATCCAGATGTTGCACTATATGTCCACATCTGGTGATCCAGCGACTCCTCTGAAAGGAGGGGGGGCTGCTGCTACCCTTTGCTCCAGTAGCAGCCTCTACTCGCCTGGGAAGGCTATTAATAAATAATGAATAATAAATATAAAGCTTTCGCACTCCCAAGGTTTGTTGGAACAGATGATGAAACATTGCTGTGACGATATGATTGCAGCCACGAGAGCATTAGCGAGTTCTGATGTTGGATCAGAAGTTGATCATAAACGCTACTCCAGCACATCCCGAAGGTAGTGGATGGAGCTCCATCAGTCCAGAGAACTTAGTGTCATTGCTTCACTGCTGGGGTGGGGGTGGGGGGGTTGGGGGCCTTATTACCCTATTAGCTGACACTTGGACGACCTTCAGCTTAGGTTCAGCTCCAGAGGGTCCCATTCTACTGATTAATGATCAGCTGAATCATATCTTATTTAATGAGGAAAAGTATAAAACACTGCTGTAATCGAAACTCTCCTCTCGCAATGAGATCATTTGGATGGTGAAACACTACTAAAGATTATTTCTTTAAATTATTCAAGTTCTGTAAATGCTGCACAATTTCTCTTGTTTTGATGTTTTGTCCTTTCCTTTAAAATGATACTTTAAAGAATAATATTTTTATTTGGAAATGAGGAGAAATATTGTCAGCAGTTGTTAAAAACTAATGCAAAGCTGTTCAGTTCAATACTTGCTCTTTTTTATTTCCTGAGCTGTATATATCAAAAATAATAATTACTTATCTCTTTATCCAATAGAATTAAACCTTCGGGGGATTTTTATTATTTTTTTTACTTCATCTTGAAGAAAAATATGTGTAAATGTCTTTGATTGGTTGGTTGTTCCTTATATAAACACACTCCTTACAGCATTGGTGAACATGGCTCACCTGCTTTAGGCCAAATAGGTGGATTTTTTTGTGTGGCATCACAAAAAAAGACATGAATTCAAAAAGTTTTTGTAGCTTTATTGTCATGAATAGACAGCATGGACTGGGAGGGAATGAGACATTAAGAGTAGTGATATCTTTCATCAAATTCCTAAAAAGTGAGAGTAAAGTCCCTCAGAGAGTCTGTCTAGACACTTTAGACTTTCACCATGTGTCAGAACTGCTGTTCGTTATTAAAGTGGAACTTTAAAACACCTGTTTTGTGGAACCCGCAGCCTGGTGGGATGGATGTGGTTTTAATGCTGTGAATTGATTGATTTGGTTATTTGCTTTGTATCTATGAGTCTGGCTCCTCAGGGTTATTTCTATTTTCTGATAAATGTAACAGATCAGATACAGTCGGAAACTCTGGGCTGGAGTTCTGAAAACTGTTTATAGGTAAATATGTTGACATTTATTGGCTTCTGGTCAGAAAGTACTTGGTTCTTGATGTAGTTTGTGAATCCCTGCTGTTATTAAATCATACATCATCAGATCTCATGATTAGAGGAGAACTGTTCTCAGTGTCCTCAGTGGAGGTGAATGGAACCAGACGTGTGCCTCTAAAATCTCCCTCACAGAAATGTATTCCATCAAATGGTTCTGGTTGCTCTGCCTGACACCAGAGATGTTGTTCTATCACAGTTTTGAGAAACTAAAACGAAATCCATTCATGGTGGAGGGATACATGCAGGGTGTCGTGTGGCAAAATAATTCCCAAATAAAATGAATTTTGATTTGATTGAATCACTATTTCACCATCATCAGCATTCTATATAAACACTTAGAGGATGTGTTGGCTGGTAAATCACATGGGTATATTTGTGTTGTATACATTATGACGTCTGGTTCCATTCACCACCACTGTAAAGAAACCAGATTAATTTTTATACCGTTTCACGTCAAAGTTTTAAGAGTTTAATAATCTTTTTCATTTATTTACAATTTATTTGTTAACATTGATAAAATGGATAAAAGTCTACTTAAAGTTTATTGTGGATGTTGAATTCCAGTTTATTAATGATCTGTCTAGGACCCCGTGTGAAATGATGAAATGATGGAACAAAAATTATGGTGAACTTTACTTAGTTTTTTAGCTTTTGTCAGATTCAGAGTGAGAAAGTTTATTGTTCCTGGAGGAAATCGCTTTTTTCTTCTGAAAGGAGTTGAATCCTTGCTCATTAGCAGGAGCCCTCGTGGATTTATCTGTTAACGTTTAGAACATGAGCAGTACGTATCCATGCCAGCAGCGCCACAAGTGGTGAATTATATTCATACAGCAAAACAGCTCCTTATATGGAAGTTCCCCTGGTTTGTGTTGGTGCTGGAGGTGTCAGACATCATGCTGAGCTTTGTTTGTTGTTCCTTTGTCACATAGAACCAAAGTAACTGTAATTCTAAAACTTGTAATAATAATTATAATCACTTCTGAGGTTTTAAAAATGGTGTCATTAACAAATTAGTGTTATTTTAGGTTTTAGAAGCAAACGGAAAAAAACCTGAACGTTTGAACTATCAGGATAGTCTCCGCCCACATGTGTGTAGGGAAAACCCACAGTGTGAGGGGCTCAGGAGAGCGACCGAGTCGCAGCGCACAGAGAGAAGGAGCAGCAAACGCGAGTGTGTAGGAGAACCAATACCGGTTCTAGACTGTTTTACACCAGTTATATTGACTGAAATCAGAGTTTACTGATACACTCTGAGGAGGGTTAAGTTGCGCTCAGTAAGACGTTCAGAACACTGTTTGAAGTGAAGAGCTGACAGGTAGTTATTGGGATCAGTGGAGCCGTTTGAGAAACAGGCTCAGATGTTGTGCTGCTTCAGACCTTCTCCATGGGTTTTGACAGAATAAAGCTCCGTGTTTGTGTTTTGCTGTCTGTTGCTCATGAAAGCACATTAAAACATTTTTTTTCATCCTCTGTTCACTCCGAGGCCAAAGTCTTTCACCTCCTGCGATGATTAACGCTTTAAAGTCCTTTTATGTGACATCGGTTCGTTACGATGGCATGAAACGCGATGATTAAACCTGTGATAAAAACGGTATGAGCTGTGAATAAGAGTCAGACTGAGTGACTCCCTCATTAGTCCTGGGCTCTATGGGGGTGTTATTTACTAAATAGCGGTAAAAACTCATGGGTCAATAAATGAATCAGACATTTTATCATCAGCAGCATGTGTCAGCAGTCAGAACTCACATATAGAGTGACTGTGCAGGGATAGGCTCACTCTTCATAGGCATGGGGGGTAATTTCTTCATGGAGGGGGGATAACTTTCTTTGGAAAGATGCGAGGCAGTCCCGGCACCATGGAGCGTGGAATCAGTCATTTGTAATTTGAACTTTTTTGTCTACTGCTGTTTGTTAAACTTTTTTTTGTTCTATACTTCAACAATCCCCTGCTTTTCGTGGGGTTTACGTTCCAAGAGCACCCATGAATAGTGAAAAACCATGTTGTGTTTTTGTATAGCATAGCATTAGAAACGCACCAGAAAAGTTACACATTCTGCCCAGCAATAATAGCTTCACCCAAACATTGCACAAGTTAGTGACATTGTAGGTGTTCTCCTTGGTTTTTAGAGAAGAGGATGGTTTTCAGTTTCTGTGTGAAGACAGTGGGGGTCTTGGTTCATTCCACCACTTTGGTGTCTGAGTAAAGTCTTGATGCAGGTCTTCGCCTTTGAGAAGAGGTGGGTGAATTTGGAGTATTCTCGATGTTCTAAGAGGCCAAACTGGTTTGTTTAGGATGGATAAATATGAGCTGGACAATATTGGCTTTGTAGGTGAATGGAGGAGCACAGGAACCCAGGGAAGGTCTGCAGTAGTGGAGTGATGTGTGAGGAGCTTGGTGTATTGAAAATGTGCAGCTGGATTCTGGATCATCTGTACAGGTCTGGTGATCTTCAAAGAAAGTTCAGTCAGGGGTGAGTTGAAGTTCAGTCTAGAGACGAAAGGTGACTGGATGGCATCAGTGGTGGGAACAAACCTTTCTGATGTTATAAAGAAGCTACCTGCAAGTCTAGGAGAGATTATTAACACAACGCTCTTATCCAGAGTGACCTACAGTGCCTTGCAAACTATTCACCCCACCCTTGGCATTCCCTCTATTTTACCTTACAACCTAGAAATTAAAATGGATTTTAAGTAGTGGACCTAGGAAACAAAACTGCAGATTAATGATGTTAAAAGGGCAAAAAAAAAACTTTCTTTAAGGTGTGTGCATATGTTTTCAATCCCTTTGCTTTGAAGCCCCAAGCACTACCTTCAAAAGCCACTTGTTCTGATGGCCCCCAGAAACAACACCACTAAGTTAGGGCTTCCCTCAAGCAAGTGAAAGCATGAGGACAGAGGAACTCTCCACACAGGTCACAGACCAAATTGTGAGAAGTTCAGATCAGGGATGGGTTATAAAAAAACCACAAAACCTGAACATCCCAAGGAGCATTAAATCCTTTCTTAGAAAGAGAGGGTCATCCACCAAAACCCACTGACCAGGAAAGGAGGGCATTAATCAGAGCAGCAACCAAGAGGCCAGAGATAACCCTGAAAGACTCAAACAGCTCCACTGCAGAGATGGGACTTTCTGTCCATAAGACCACTATAAGCCCCACACTCCCCCTCACTGAGCTGGGCTTCATGGAAGAGTGGCCAAGAAAATATGGCAGGCTGCTTGAAATTGGCCAGAAGGTGTATTGGAGACTCCCCAAACATGTGGAAGAAGGTGCTGTGGTGAGATGCGACTAAAATAGGACAACACTGTGTCTGGCACAAACCTAACACCTCTCCTCATGCTGAGAACACCGTCCCCACTGTGAAGCATAGCAGGGGCACCATGCAGTGGGGATGCTTTTCATCGACAGGGACTGGAAAGCTGGTCAGAACTGAAGGAAAGATGGATGACGCAAAATATAGAGAAATTCTTGAGGGAAATCTGTTTGAGTCTTCCAGGGATTTGAGACTGGGACGGAGGTTTGTTTTCCAGAAGAACAACGACCCTAAACACACCGATAAAGCAACATGCCAGTGGTTTAAAGAGAAACAGGTAAACGTCCTGGAATGGCCCAATTCAGACCTCAATCCAACTGAGAATCTCTGTGATGATTTAAAGATTGCTGTACACAAGCACCGCCCATCCAACTGGAGCAGTTTTGCCATGAAAAATGTGCCAAGCCTGTGAAGATGTATGTGAAGAGACTTGTCACTGTAATCACTGCAAAAAGTGGCTGTACAAAGTATAGATTCTGAGAGGGGGTGACTAGTTTTGCACGCTCAGGTTGTCTTGTTTTTGTCTTATTTCCTGTTTATTTCACAATAAAACAATATCTGCAAAGCGGTTGCTGTGTTGTGTAAATTAAAAGATACAAAAGATTCCTTTTAAATTCCAGATTGTAAGGAAATAAGCTGCTAAGGGGGGGTGAATACTTTTGCAAGGCACTGTACAGAGGTGTTTTATAGTCTGCAAAAAACACCCCTCATCTTACTAAAGCCAGACTTAAAACTAGTCAAATGTGATTGCAAGGAAACCAATGCTTGGAGACACACAAACACTGGTTTTATGGCCAATAAATGTTTGTGTAAAAAAAACCAAACAAAATCTGCTTATAGCCGGGTTCTCAGCCGGTGCCTCTTCTGACTCTCTTCATTCAGCACCGCATTTTACCGCTGAAGCATGGCCATTGCTTTCTGAGAGTGTAGAGCTAAGACATTAAATGGTCTGAGGATGTAGAAACATTTAAAGAAAAAAAATGATGAAGTGGCTTTGGTAGAGCCCTGATAGAAACGTTACCTGCCTGCAGCCCTGAGCTTGTTCAACCAGCACGGCCCAACGGCTGCGTTTCTACTAATTCAGCTTGACGTTCAGCTTCATGTGGTATTAACCCATTTTAACCCAAATTTTTCCCTGCAAAATAAGTGCATACATTTTACTTCTTAGACTTCCCTAACAAACAATACACAACTTTTTCATTTTTTGGTGGTTATGATAGTGAAAATGTAGGTTTTATACTCGGCAACAATTTTTACCGATGGGAAACCGCATAGTCTAAATTCAACCTAATTTCACCTATTTACACCCACTATGTGGTACATGGGTAGGGAACCCCTAGACCCTCTGCGACCACTCACATGGTGCAGGGCCCCCCCGGTGGAGGGTCTTCCATGCACTGAAAAGATCCAAGACCCCAAGGCCCGCCCCCCCAGCAGGATCCCACCGCAGCGACCCAGCTGGTCGCCCTCCGACGGGAGGCCGCTCTTCCCTCCAAGAGCTCATGTAACACCCCCTGGCCTGACCTCTGATAGTTTTAAGTTGTGTAGAAAAAGATAAATAGAATAAACACCCAAAACCTTTGAGAGCTAGTATAACTAGCACTATGACTTGTGTTATGCTTGTGGCAACAAATGTTGAAGTGCTTACATTTACTCTTACGGTGAAAAGATGCATGCAGGAATATAATTCACATTAAATATTAGTAGTAGACCCTTTAGAGAATATGTGTTCAAAATATTTTAGTAATATCTGTTAATTAAGGTATTTTATGAACTTCCTCTTGTACAAGTTTGAGGCAGACATCTCTTTCCAGAGGTGCAGGCTGGATGTAAAAGGGCGTGGTCAGGTCTCCATTCACACAAGTCACATTACATTGATACAAATTAGGGGAGACAACCTCTTTTTAATTTTCTTTTAACTTGCATTAGCTGCCCAAAGCCAAAACAATACTTAGAGCTTCTAAAATAAAAGAAAAAAAACGGCAACAATGGTTCACTCTACATTTGTCCAAGGGCCAGAGTTTTCCTCGGCAGACCCCGTGAGGGCCAGATGCTCTCCTAAATTAAAATAAAATACATATGGTATCTTATGTGACATTATTATTATTATTATTTGATATATTAATTTTCCTTCCAAATATATATTTTTAGCCTTTGTCAATGTTAACAATGTTAATATACATTAAACTTAGAAAGTGGTCGATACATTCATGCTAAACACACGGACAATGAAAATCTCGGAATAAGACTAGTCCACTGTCCTCCGAGAAGATAAACAAGGATTTGTGCCGCAGCACCGTTTCCGCTTCCTTGTATACACACACACATACACACACACACACACACATCAGTCTTAACTCGTACACCTGAAAGTCATTTCCATGTGTGGGCTGCACTTGGTGAACCCGGAAGTGCGACGTTGTGACTGGTGGATTACTGACAGATTGAAGGCTTGTTTCATTTGATTTAGAAAAAAATAAAAGTAGGAACATTCTTTCCCTTCTCACTAGGCTGTTCCTGAATCAGTAATAGAGAAATGTTAATATAAGCAGAACTCCCACTTTCAGAACACTTCCGCGGACGAATGCAGGGTTTAGCCGTCTAGCTCCACAGATCACTGCTCTACATGGTCAGTATAGTTGCGTTTGTGTGTGGCAGTCTTTAGGTCTTTGTTTCTGAGTTAGATTGTTTTGTTCTTTCCTTGTCTGTGTGAGTTTCTGCCTGGAGCTCCTGTTTCCTGCCACAGTCTGAAGACATCAGGCAGATTAGATATGCTAAATTACCCCGTGTGTGTGTGTGTGTGTGTGTTTTCCCTGTGGTGATCTGTCCAGGGTGTTTCTCCATCTTTTGGCCAGTGAGCCCTGGGATAGTATCCAGAACCACCTTTGTTGGGTTAAGCTGTTTCGAGAATGTACAGCAAGGTTTGGATGAAATAAGCCAATGCATGAATATCTAGGTCTGGGTTATAAAATATTTTGAAAAGTACATATAAATGAATCTTGGGTGTTTTCTGATAATGCTCAGCATAACTAGAGCAGTTTTAAATGTGCCAGAGTAAAAAAAAAGAA
>JBBPDH010019065.1:0-10866 GCA_037974565.1 Clupeocharax schoutedeni
AATGAGGAAAAGTATAAAACACTGCTGTAATCAACTCTCTCCTCTCACACTGAGACCAGTTGGATGGTAAAACACTACCAGAAGTTTGTCAAAATGATTTCCATTTTGTTTGAGAGAACTAGAGATTTGTTTGCTTTAAATTATTCGAGTTCTGTAAACGCTGCATCATTTCTCTTATTTTGATGTATTGCCATGTCCTTTAAAATGATGCTTTAAGGAATATTAAAAACAAATATTTTTAACACTAGGAAACAGAACAAAGAATACGGACTATCATGTTTATTTTTTAGGCTATTTAATGAACTCTGCTTTGCGGAAATGAACGTATAATATACTGTGGGTTTTTTGTTTGTTTTGGTTATTTATAAGCTTGTGCAATTTCTTTTAGAATTTATGATTTCATGCCCAATGCTTACATTTTCATGTCAATAAATAGAATGAATATGTTTCAGTTTAGGTTTTTGTGGCATTTCATAAGGAGTGCACAACACCCTTCATGGGGCTGTTTTGTCTTTCTTGTTTAAAGAAAAGCAGAACATGCATTAACTGCACAAATGTACCGTTCCATTCCTATGACAGTGATGTAACCTGAATTTTGGTGTTGGTTAAAACACACTAGAACATCATAACACAACTAAGCCACACTAAAAGGAAATACATATACTATACTACAGTCAACAGTACAAAATAGTGCAGGTAAGCAGCTCCCTCACTCATGCAGCATAATGGCGTACGAAGCTAATGGCGTACGACAAAACACTCACGTCTCAAGTTTTTTTTAACAAGCATCGTAATCTCAAAACGTCATTTGTCGAGACTGTTGTTACCCCTGTACTGAGGAAAGAATATGGTGCCTGGCATTCCAATTATTTTGTTGTCTCAAAAGGAGTCTTTAGTAGTGTTCCTCAGAAATGTGGCCAATAATAATCCACTTCAAGACGAATAAATCAAACTGGAAGCATTTAGTCGCCCATGCCTTTGCCTTTGGACCTGCCAAAATGTGGTTCTGACTACAGACCCAACTGAATCATTCGTGGCACTAAACTGTACTCTCAACTGAAGTCATTGCAACTCCCTTTTTATAAGAAAGAAAATGCGGTCACATACGGTGCTATAATGGCTCTAGCGGGTCCTGCTGTGGATTGTGCTTGAGATAACCAGCCCTCCAGCTGTGCATTCAGCTGAGCTCCTAGAAAAACGAGAAAAGGCAAAAGGGAGTAGATTATTTCTGTTGTTGTGAAATTATTTTGTTCTCATGCTGTGATCGTCATTTTCACATCGCACTTTTACCCTCAATGAGTGGGAACGAGAATTCAGGTCACTTTAAATTACATTACATTCATTTGGCAGACGCTTTTATTCAAAGTGACTTACAGTTTGAGGAAACACTGAAGTTTCAATTTTGGACAGTGTGAGAACCAGAGGACAGTTCTAAGTGATTTATGTAGTTGTGCATGAAGATTGACAGTACATCAGGAGAGCAGGCGGCCTATTCTTCTGTGGTTCTTTTGAAGAATTTCTCGGGTCCATTATGTCATTTGTATAAAATATTATTAAGGAGTTTTGTTTAGGAACAGAACTTGTTCAGAATTTTTTAATTAACAGTTTAGCTAGCCAATTAAATTTCAATTTTTTGTACTCAGTGGTGCATATTCGGTGTTTCCTTTTGATGTAATTTACTACATAGTACATTCCTGCACTAGATATTCTGAACTTAAGTGTTCTTTAACTGCACTTTAGCAAATACAACCCATTACATTTAATTGTCTAACTCTCACTGTCGTCTTGAATTCTCTTGAATCCTTAAGAAATTTGACCTATTTTCTTGAAAATGTACAAAAGTTATGTTTGGGCAGTTACTGAGACTGTATATCCAATCAAATCCTTTATATCAGCTTTCTCAGCTCATATCTCTGGTTTCCAACTTTGGAAAAAAACAACTGAGGCAAAGGACAACAGGGTCACGCCTAATGAAGCAGGATTTCCTGCTCACTCAGTTCAGTGTCAGCCGGGATTTTCTGTCTGTCTGTCGGAGGATCAGTTTAGATCAGTTTACATCACTGCTGGCAACTTGTGCTGCCACTCCAGGGCAGATTAAGATTACGTTCGGGATTTAAGATCATAGATCAACTCCCGCACTAGCATTATGATGGAGGTCACATTAAATCCCTTTATTACCCTTCATACTTCCAATCTAAAGAAAAAATACTAGTTTGTAGTGAAGACTTTATATTATACAAATTATACATTATAAACTATGCAACACATGCAGACAGTAGCAGTGGTGTGCTGTACTGTGACACTGATTTTCTACATTAAATGCACATTAATTATAAAATACTACATATTAAAAACATACACAGCCAGTAGAAGTGACAAGTGTTTATTACTATTACATTGTCTTACTGAATTTATTAAAAAGAATTATAAAAATTATATTACATATTATACAACATACAACTGCTATGGTTGTAACAGTGGCAGTGTTTTACTGTTACATAGTCAGAAGTGACAGTGTTGTACTGTTACATTGACACTACAATATATTTGTATTCATTATAAAAACGCTACATGTAGAAAACATATACAACCAATAGCAGTGTTTTACTGTTACACTGACTTTAAACATTAAATATACATTAATTATAAAAATACAACAGATCAAAAATATTCATCCAGTAGCAGTGGCAACAGCGTTTATTGCTGTTACATTTTTGTTCCATATTTACATTTCTCATAAAAAATTATGCTACATATCAAACACGTGCAGCCAATTGAAGTGTCAACAGTGTTTTACTGTGACATTTACAATTAGATTTACATTTTACAATTATATTAATTATAAATACTACATATAAAAATTGTAAAACATATAAAGCCAGTAGAAGCAGCAATTGTGTTTTACTGCTACATTGACTTTCTACATTATATTTACATACCAAAGTTACACTACATATTAAAAACATAGTGGCAACAGTGTCTTACAATATAATTAACTTTCTACATTACAGCCCAGTTTGTGTTGTCACAACTACTGTTCATCATTAATTGAGCTTTCATGCACACAATAATCGAATTAGATCATATAAAGTGGCTGAGCAGAGAAAGCTGTTAACCGCAGCTGTATTTGTATTTAGGTTTTGTGCAGCTGAAACTTATATACATGTCAAGTTGAACATGCCTCACGAGACAGGCGTTGACACTAAATGTTTGTCATAGTCTGACAGAGAAAGATAACAGTATTGAAAGCGAGTGGAGGGACCTGAAAACTACCGACTCATTCTCAGTCCAACGCTTTCAACATAATTTTAGATCATTCTAGTCTTTATAACCTACAGGGAATTTAAACTACGGATGAGGTCACTCATTTGTGAACTTATAATGCACACATCAGAGTCCTGGACAATTTATTTAAACATAACTATAACTAAATGTATGTACATTGATTTTATAGATACATTTATAAACATCCCACTGCAGGTACCAGAAACAAATGTTTATACATTCATTAAGCAAATATATAGCTTTCCGTTTTCATAGTAAGATACATGACCTTGTAAGAGCATGCAGCTATCTTTTTGCCAAATTTCACTGAAACACAAATTAAGCAGAGCAATGTGACATACAGCACAGAGTGTTAAAACAAAAACTCTTATGCTAATAGTTTCCAATACTGCTTTTTAAATGTGGCACAACTGGGTTGTTTTTTGGTTGTTCCAACTTACCAGATGTCAGAAACAAATTGAGTGAGAGACTCAGAAAGAGACAGACACAGAGAGACAGAGAAACAGAGACACAGAGAGACGCATAGCAAGAGAGAGATAGACTGAGAGATACAGAAACAGAAAGAGTCAGAGAGAGAGACAGAAAGTCAGAGAGAGACAGAGAGTCAGAGACAGAGTGAGTCAGAGACACAGAGAGACAGAGAAACAGAGCAAGAGAGAGAAACAGAGAAAGAGAGACGCATAGCGAGAGAGAGATAGACAAAGTGTCAGAAAGAGACAGAGACACAGAGAGATGGAGACACAGAGAAAGAGACAGAGAGAGAGACAAAGAGAGAGAGAGAGAGAGACACAGAGAGAGAGAGAGAGAGACACAGAGAGAGAGTGAGAGAGACACACACACACACACAGAGAGACACACACAGAGGGAGAAGCTATTGAAGAATTGATTGCCAGGCAGAGTTGTCATTTTCCTGCTCAAATACACCCAATTACATCATAATTATCAGACAGAGAGAATCAAGTGTGTATGAACCTCTATTTATATTAAGGCCCAACTTACAGCACCACTTTTGCACAACAGATATTATAGATCAGATGGAAATTGTCACATAAAATTGTATAAAATAAGATGTTATTCTTATATATATCACCCAATATCAGTGGGAAATTAGAGATGATATTTAGGGTGTATAATCTCTGGGCTGGGTTAACACATTAATGAACCTGAAAATCTAGTACTGAAATGTCGAGAGAGCTAGATCTGAATCTTCATACATTGTTAAAATACAAACTGGAGGCTACCTGCTTCTTCTGGTTGCAGGGTGGAGGAGAGTAAAACAACAGAGTGCGTGCAACACACTATATGCACAAAAGTATTGGGACACCTGTTTTTCAGGATTTAAGCCAGGCCTGTTAACTTCCAGCAAAGGACAATCTTAATGCTTCAGCAGACAACTTTGTAGATACAATTTGGGGAAACCCATTTTTGTTCCAGCATGACTAAACACAAAAATTAAGCTCCATAAAGACATGGTTGGATGAGTTTGTGTGGAACAACTTGACTGGCCATAACGAGTCCTGACCTCAACTCCGTCCATCATCTTTGGGATGAACTGAAATGGAGACTGCGAGCCAGGCCTTCTCAACCAACATCAGTGCCTGGCCTCATAAATGCTCCCTACAGAAACAAAAATCTTGTTGGAAAGTCCTTCACAAAGGGGGCCTAACTCCATATAAAGTCGATGTATTTGAATGCAATGTTATTACAGTCCCTGTTGGTGGAATGGCCAGGCGTCTCAATACTTTTGTCCCAACAGTGTACATGTCTAGAGCCCTAAAGTTTGGCAAAAATTTGTGGGGTTGGGTTGAGTTGCAGAGGCTGAATGTGGCCAAAAATGCCAGTTCAGTAAAATGACACCTCCCAAAACAACTTACCAGGCTTCAAAATCTGCTGACTAAGCTGCCAGTTTGATTGCCAGTTTGACTAATTTTTAAAAAAAGTAAATAAAAAAAACATAGCTGAGGCTAGTCTAAGTTGCCTGATGTGCTTTACGAGCCCAAGCCACAGCTTCCAGCATTAAACAGCCAAGCTCTGATGTTTGGTAGGAGAAAATGATTTAGCCCTCATTAGCTGCTACATTTAGCTCTATTTTATGTTCTAGACAGTTAAGGCAGGCTAGGGCTGCTATTTTTCTCCTGCTGCTAATTTAAACATAGGGCTAGCACCGGCTAGCCGGCTAACTGCAAAAATAAAAGCCTTTAAAGCTTTGTCAGCTTTCAAAACACTCCTATTTTCACCTTACATTCGACTATAGTGCATATTTTCGACACAGGTAGCGTCAAATATGTATAATGTCACCCAAATAACACGTTAAAGACACAAAATAAGCCAAATAATTAGTTAGCAGCCTAACCTAGCAACCTAGCATCTTTGTTTCTTAACTTAGTCAGTTCCTAACGAATTATAAAAGTAAACGAAAAGTTGGTGAGGTTGTGGTTACGAGTTAATGTGATATTAAGAGACAGGAGGGAGTAGAAAATGAGACAGCCAGAGTGGGGTTTTTAAAAATTCACAGCTGTTTTCTCTAGACCCCCCCTCTCTCTGTCTGCTGGATGCTAGCTAAGCAAAGCAAGTTCCCAATGAGCTCGGCCCCGCGGTTAACCGAGGAGAAAGCACCTCTGCCCGGCTCCCCCGGCTCTACCTGAAGCTGTGTACCAGCTGCCAGCGTGGCTCGCTTCTCTGCACACCATTCGGTTCGACATCTTGGTACCCAAGCCGCCTATCTTGGTCAAATGAGGATCTGATCGGTGGGGAGGGAGGTAGAGGTGGTGGAGGAGAGGGGGAGAAACCCAATAAGGCTGGGGAACAATAGTACAAAAACAGCTTAACAGAGAAAAGTAGGAGCAGCCAGGGCAAGCTGAGAGCGCAGAGAGTGAGAAAAGACTCCAAAACAAAATCAGAGAGTCATAATCTAGCCGAAGAGAAGCCCTCGACTGGAGATCTCTGCCTCTGAAGAACAAAAGCTCGGCCAAGTTAGTCTCCGGATGGGCTGGAGGGTCTGTCATAACTCGGCCCAGGCTGAGAAGCCCATTGGCTGAGTCTCTTTAAAGGGACACAGACCTTTAAACTCCACTATTTGGACAAAGGTATTGGGACACTGTGTGGTAGGATTTAGGATATGGTCCCTTAATTCCAATGGAGGGCCTTAATCTCAATGTTTCAGCACACCAAATGATTTTGGACAAACTTTGCAGGACCTGTTTTATTCCAGCATGAGTTCGGTGTGGAAGACTATGTATTTGAATGCAATGTAATTAAATTCCCTGTTGGTGGAACGGTCAGGCGTCCCAATACTTCTGTCCATGTAGTGGACGTTAAAAAATTCTGGAAGGTGTAAACGAAGTTATTTAGAGATTTTTGATGTAAAAAAAGTTTATTATTGTAATTTTATTAGTGATACAAAACAGCCATGTAATAATGATACATTTATTACACAATCATCTAAGTGAACTATTAGATTTTGCACATTAATGCATATCATATCTTCATCTTCTACTTTCAGGTGCTTCTGATTAAGGGTCTCCACAGAGGATCAACCTCCTCCATTGCCTACATGTCCTCCCTCTCCACATCCAACTGCCTACATGTCCTCCCTCTCCACATCCATAAACCTTCTACTAGACCTCCCTCTTCTCCTCTTCCCTGCAGCTCCATACTCAGCATCCTTCTCCCAACACTCTCAGACTCTCTCCTCAATATCAGTTTCTCTCTTCACAAATCAATTGTTTTCATGCCCCAGCAGTTTACATTCACAGAAACATTTCACTTTACCAGCAGCAAGTCTCCTGTTATTAGGAAAAGTCATGAAGACCAGGGCAGTCCGGACTCCTAAGGACTCATATTCGTTAGGGACTCTTTCCACCCCAGCAACTGGTTCAACAGCTTTATGACCACCACTGAGAGACCCAAGATGAGCTTTTATCCTCAAGTTATACTTCCCAGGACCCATTTTAGACATAGAAAATATAGGTTTGCTGAGATGGGATTTTATTGTTTCATATTAAAATTAGAATATTAGAAAATTAATGCATCGTCATTAGTAGTTTAACTATGGTTTATATTTTACAATATACAGGTATATATATGTATTATACATGCAACCTTCAGGCAGTGACACAATATTTGGTCCCTTGACAATAAATTGTACTATATCTATGGTGGTCCGCCCAGCATGAGTTCAGGGACTGCTGTGTTATTGTTTCTGCAGAGACCTCGCTCAGCGCCAGGTTTCCAGAGACAGTCATTGATACAGAAACCCAGCTCTCTCTGGGAGGACTCGTGGAGGAGGGTTTGTAGGGATACATCAGCACTGATTGTCGTATGAATGTTGTGCTGGTCTCTAGTTGCTGCTCACTGCTGTTGGAATTTGTGACTATTGTTTGCAGACCATTTTCCACACGAAATCACCATTGTGCTTAAAGTCATGTTGTGCAGCTAAGAACTCGCTGGCTGAACTTCATGGAGCCACCAATAAGCTCCAAAACTCACACACCGATGGACTGTTACCCAAATCTCAAGCCAGGTCGCTAAATCTCTCTAAAGTATGTGGACATTCCAACGAGGGGTGTGATTGTGATGGACTGTGTTTATACAAACCTCACTGGTGCACCGCATTGACCCCAGCTCTCGGCTAATCAGAACACATATATTTTATGCTGCTGATGACGGATTATACAGATTAATGATGGTGAAAGCAATGTCACTTATTTCTGATGGTGATATTGACAAAACCAAAGCTCCAAGGCTTATATTTTTCTAAATGAACCTCAGCACTGAGCTGAAGTTCATTTCACATAACACCTCCCTCTAACAGCCCAGTTGTTTAAGAGATGGATACAATATTAGATTGGTATTGGCATCTGTAAATACTCAAGGTCCTGGTATCTGTATCTCTAGATATCTACAACTTTATAGGACAAGTCATTCATCTGTAGTTATCATCTGTTTTTCTTTCTTCATATCTGTCTATCTATGAAGACAACAATCCAGACATTTATCGATATATAGTAAAGAACTGACCAAGAAGAACTTTCTGTCTGTCTATTTATCCATCCATCCATCCATCCATCCATCCATCCATCCATCCATCCATCCATCCATCCATCTCTCTGTCTTTCCATCTATACGTGTGATGAAAATGATTTTTTTTTTTGTAGGTATCATCAATGTATAAACATTAAAAAACAATTATTTCCAGATATATAAATATATTTGTTCCCTTTTGGTATTATACTTTAACAACTTGCGGAAGTTAGATTATTTACAGTCTGTAAAAAACAACAAACAATATAATTAACCAATGATAAACATTTTTTCCTAAAATACACAATATGATAAAAAGTATTGGGACGTCTGTACACTCCACCAACAGTACTTTTGTCCGTATTTGCTTTTAAAATATAATCTGGTTATAATCTGGTTATTTTTGAGCAAGATACGTGTTGTACATTGTGTTTCACAAGATACGCGCTGTACATAGCCTACTGTTTCGAGAAACGTACCTAATGTTGTGAGAAATGCAGCAAAACGACATCTAGACGTGTTTTCGTGTTTCTCATTAAATTGTCCTTCCCCCTTTCCGTTGTTGTGTGGTTTCCAGGCAACACGGGCTTAGCAGTGAGTCCGACAGTTTGTTTACATGTCCATGTCCAGTCTGTATATAGTGTGAAAGTAGACAGAAGTGAGTTATATTTCTGTGCAGGATAGGAGGGCAGTCTGAGGAGGTATGGGGTGTGTGGTGGAGAGATTCTCTGAGTTCTGGGATCAGCCGGTGTCCGGCGTGCAGCTCGCCTGCTGCAGTTCACACTACGGGCTCTCATGGAGGAGCAAAGATCTGCTCGTTTATAGCACTACTGACTCAGAGGTAAACTGCACATCTGCGGTTAGAAATTACATGGACAACTGTATTGGGACGCCTGACCATTACAACAGTTACTTTTATACAGGGTTGGTCGGTCCCCACTCTTCTTGAATGCTTCCCGCAAGATTCTGGAGTTTCTGTGGGAATTTGTGTCCATTCATTCTGTAGAGCATTGATGCGGTCAGAAGGTCTGGGTCGCAATTTTCGTTCCAGTTCATCCCAAAGGTGTTGAATGGGGTTGATGTCAGGGCCAGTCAAGTTCTTCCACACTGAACTCATCCAACCATGTCTTTATGTAACTTGCTTTGTGCACTGGGACACAGTCTTACCCAAACTGTCTCCATGAAGTTTGGAAGCATGGTTCTGTTCAGAATGTCTTGTTATGCTGAAGCATTAAGATTGTCCTTCACTAGAAGTAAGGGGCCTAGCCCAATCCGTAGCCCAATCCCTAGCCCAAACAGAGGTCTTTGTCCATATAGTGAATTTCACATCAAAACACTCGTAATGACTGTGTACATCTCTTGTTTACAATGCATTTAAAAGAAAAAAATTATAAGACTGTATTTTGTTACCAACAGCACTGTGATTTGTGTTTTACTTTGTATCATAACAAAGAAGACTGACTTGTACAACCATACTGATCCATTTTAATGTTTATTCAGGCACCCCTCCATCTCACAGGACACCATAATAATGTGTCAGCCTTGGCATTTGGGGTAGAGACAACTCCACTTCTCCTCTGCTCTGCCTCTGAAGACTATGTGATCATGTGGGATATAGAGCGTTGCTATAGACAAGTGAGAAAAGGTAATAAAGGGGTGGTGGGGGTGTTGGTGGTAGTGTAGTGGGTAGGATACTTGCCTCTAGACCAAGAGGTCATGGGTTTGAATCCCACTTTTAGCACAGCAAGACCCTTGACCCTAAGTTGCTCAAGGGAGACTGTCCCCTGTAGGTAGGAAATGGCAGTCGCTTTGGATAAAAACTTCTGATAAATAATGTAAATGTAATAAAGTACTTCTGTCATATACTGAATGCATTTATATGTACATTATGGTCTGGTAAAAAATTACACAATGCATTTTACATGCATTTAAGTAAGCCCATAATATAGAGCATAATTGCCTTCACTTTCTCTGGGTGGGTAGTAATAATAATAATAATAATAATAATAATAATTTTTATTTATATAATCCTGACCCTTTCTCAAAATTAATGTCGCTTTAGTTCAGACGTAGAACAAGAAACAGCATATGACAGACAACAAACATAAACAGTCAAAGTGACAACAACACAGTGTACAATTGCAGGAAAAAACAAACAAAGCAAGACCAAGACGAGAGGAAAGATATGTTTTTAGTTGGATTTTGAAGGAAGCAAGAGAGGACAATTCTGCGGGAGGGTGGACATTAAACAAGCCAGTACCAGATGAATGTAAATGAGCAAAGGAGTAAAGTAAATCAGTGAGGCATTGGGGCGCAGAACCATGGAGAGCTTTAAAAGTAATGAGAAGTAGCGTAAACCGTATACGATAAGATGGGTAGCTAGTAAATTTGTGGATTGCCTCCCTCTTCTACATCACTCAGCGTTATCCCGCTACCACGGGCTTCTGTTAGCTAATGTAACAATTGAGCTGTCCAATGGTGTCGTGTTAACAGTGGGTGCAAAAGATGTGGTGGCACTTCACGTGACTCAGGAAAATTGCAATTGCTTCCGGCTTGGTC
>JBBPDH010019102.1:0-10865 GCA_037974565.1 Clupeocharax schoutedeni
TTACACTGCACTGTCACTTTACTGTGCTTCATACAACTTAAGACTACTGCTGCTGCACTGTGCTGCCTTTCATGTCTTTCATGTATTTCATGTCTTTATGTTCTATCTGTGAAGAGGGTGTTCAAGTAAGAATTTCATTGTGCTCTGTACATATGACAATAAACTTCAACTTCAACTTCATATTTAATTCTAGATTAAGTGATAAAAACATCCTGGTAAGAGGGACAAGTAACATTTTCTACTCAGAGAATGCGTAGACTTTGCAAATTTCTAGTATGGACTATAGTGGGTTAACTGCCCTGTATTTTGGTTGGTCACCCTATATTATTAAAAAACCCCTGAAAACAGCAGTCCAGCAAAGTCAAAGCGAAACTGCACTCAAAAGTTTCACTCTTTCAGAAAAAAAAGAGATCCGGACAGCCCTGACAGTTCGGCATGCACATGGGTGCGTCACGCAATTGGTGCGAATAATGGGGCGCATTTAAATACAAGCTGTTCTTTTCAGACAGGCCGGCTCTCTTCTGGTAAACGGACAGCAATAAGAGAGATTATGGAGTACCGCGAAAGGCCGCTGGGATCATTTTAAACAGCACCCCTCTGTTACGCACACCCTCATCCCATCTGGCTGATGTGAAGTCACCCATAGTGTTTTCCCTGTAAACATCTGATTGAACTTTTCTCTTCGCTATTATTTGGACTGAAGATGAATCAGGTGTGTTCAAGCAGGACTGGGTTCAAAGTACTTGCTTTCAAAGTGCACAGAGGCAGTATTTGCAAAACACTGCCTCTGTCTCCTAAACAGGCAACCACATATTGAACTGTCCCATCACAAACAATATCTTACCCAAAGAGCCCCTGTAAACACCCTGTATTTATTATATACTGCACATTCTCCTGTTCATATTAATGGTTATTCCTTTTCGCAGTCTGTGTAGTCCTGCCCTGCCTGTGTAGTCTTAAGGTGTTTGTTTTTGTGCTTTTTTTTGTTGTACCATGGACCTGGAGGATCATTGTACTCCTGAAGGCACATTTTGGTCCTGGAGTAATGGTGTGGTCCTGTAGGATCGTTTTGGTCCTGGTGGATCATTGTGGTCCTGGAAGAGTGATGTGCCTCTGCATGATCGTTGTGACTCTAGACAAATACTGAGGTCCTTGAGGATTGTGGCAAGCCTGGAAGAATATTGTGGTCCTGGAGGAAGGTTGGAGTTCCTGCAGGAACGTTATTATACCTCAGTTTAGTAAGTGATTACATCAGGAGACACTTCAGTAATTACAGAAGCTGCAATACTGTAATCCAGCTGTAAAGGTTATAATGGTGGCAGCAGTTACCCTGTTGCGATTTATTAACATGTAATTATGCAGCTATTAGGGATACTTCGAGTGGGACCAATGTAAATGGGACTAATGTAAATGACTTCATACTTTTGCTTTCTGTGGTCTCTTATTTAATGACATTATGCTGAGTTGAACCTAAACAGTGTTGGAAGTAATTTAGGGTCTGTATTTGTGTTCATGTTTGTTATGGTACAGAATTACTGGACACTGAAGCAAGTCCAGCATACCATGCCTATAAGAGAGTAAAACTGTTTCCCCAAAGCTTTCGTTTCAAAGTCCTTTGATATTCCTGACCTGCTGCTGTGGCCTCTGAAACAGAAGCCTCCTGTCACGGCTGTGACAGATACTGGTGGTTTGCCAATCCCGCAGACTATCCATGCATGTGATTAAAACCGCAAAATGCCTTTTTCTTCCTCAGTCCATCCCCACCCTTTCAGTTGGTCCACTCTTGTTATTTCTTGTTATTTCTCATCAGGCCTTACTCTGAGTCATATGTAGAGCAGAATAAATTATGTAGCTGCTCTCAGGGTCAACAGCCATAGGCTCATCCGAACAGGTGAAACTAAAGCTAACTGACACTTACAAAGAAAGAGAGGAACGTAAAAGACATCTCAACACTTCTAGCTTGTAATTTTCAATGTCATTAAATGAATGAAAGTTCAATATGTAGTCGAGACAACATCTGGAGGGACATGAAGAATCTCTGATAAATCTGCTGGTAGAGCAAAGCCCCACACCACTGCTGAGGACCTACAAGAAATTCTGACTGCAAGAGAATAATCCACTGGCCCACTGTGACCACCTACTCTCCTCCTGGAGATCTTCTCACCTGTGATGTTTAGCTAAACTTGCATCTCACATGCTGCCTCACTTCCTTACTAAATGCTCCAGGCAATCGCGGACTTTTATAAAAAGTTTATTATCCACAGCAGCTGTGGTTGGAACTAGACTTCTTAGATCTCCAGGACCAAGTTTGGTGACCTTGGTCCTGAATTTGTCTGGCTCAGATCACAAATTTGCCTTTTTTATATTAAGTGAAATAATGAGAATATATGATCTTCCCTTATGAATGATTGTGATTTATGAAACACTCTTCCAACACATTCGCAGTCATCTTCAAATATAACTCACAAAAGGGCCTGTAGATGTTATGGAACCGTACCAACACCCACCATGTGTCAAGATTGTGAATCATAACCAAATTTAGATCATAATCCTTTTTTTTTCATTTCTTTGTGGATCTGTTTTCATGCTGAGATGGCCTGCAGCTCACTGTGATCATGGGTAAATCACAGGAGAGCAGGTGGAACAAGGATTTGTGGTGTTGAGAACCAGAGGTGGGGAGCAGATCCATCAATCCATCCATACATTATCTGAAACACTTATCTTCAACAGTTGGGTGCTGGGGACAGTCCCAGCTTTTATAGGGCAAAACGTAAGAGAAAACCTTGGATAGGTCACAGTCCATCACAATATACACTCACACACTTAAACTCCAAAGCTTGGAAAATGACCTTGGAATCATAAGTGTGGGCAAGTGCTTCACTATCCTCCTGAAACCAAATGCTGGAACCAAGTGTGGGGGTTTTGCTTTGTATATCTGACTGGTCTACCAGCAAATTTATCTAAATTCTTCATGTTTTTCCAGACTACACTGGGACATCCATTCCCTAATGACATTAAGGATCAGTTCACAGTCCAAAGAAAAAAACAGAAGCCTTGCTTGACTCTACATGAGGATTTCCTTACATTTCCAGACAGTGAGTTGCGCTAACTAGCAAGCAAGATGCTAATTAGGCAAATTCAGTGCTCTGGTTCCTTTCAAGCATGTGTAAAACTAAACTTCAACAAGAACTTGTTGGGTTCCATTTGGCCTAGCCCTCTTCTTGATTTTAGATTGGAAAACCACCTCTTTCAGGCTAACAGAGGTGAGGCAAATGTATTCTGATGAGGAAATCCCCTCCTCTGTGATCCCTTTGTGCTACTCATGTGACACGAGTTGCAACATAGCATTTACAGTTCTGGCTCAGGTTTATGTTCTTAAATGAAATGGTGGATTTGTTTCCTAAAACATGTCAGCTCAGTGTATAAGTGAATACAGTCATCTACTGTACTGTGCAAACGTCTTAGGCAAACCAGGTTTTTGATGGAAACTAGAAATAATACTGGGCTTCTACAAGGAACATGCTGATATAATAAACATAAAATCTCTATTTACTGTATAATGTTATTGGTATTTATTAAACACTAAATATTTATATGTTATTTTGCAGTTGTCTGTTTAAGACTTTTGTACAGTACTGTATATTAAGTTCTGTATACCAGATTTGGGACTATATTACAGTAATTGATATCTGTATTCGAATCCATTTCAGACATTAATACTTGGTTCCTAATTCCCGTTTTGGGTTTAATTTCTTGTCATCATGTCGACTCCTAGGCCCTGTCTCAGCACTATTTTTAGCTCACCCTCGACAGCCTTTACCTCACCCTCGCCAGCCTCCAGTCCTGACTGTGTCACATTTAGGGACAAAGGGACCAGAGAAAAGTGAATTTTCTATTCAGAATGCCTTCACGTTTAGGCTTGGTTGTCTGAGAGAGTTTCCTTTAAAAAAAAAAAAAAAAATTACAGAAAAGAAGATCACCAGGTTCCTGTATAAGTTTGTTGATTGAGAGGTTTCTTGCTTGTTAGTTTTTATCCAATGTTGCAATGCGAAGTGTAAAGGTATTTTTAAAAAATGTGTTTTATTATGCTTTATTAGATTGTATTGCTTTATTATATTACATTGTTTTTTGCTGAAAACAGTTCAGTTCAGAGGTGGAGGTGTATTGAATAATAGAGTCTAGATATACTACCAATAGTACACTAGTTGGTGTCACTAACTGCCTGACTATAACTGCTCTGCCATTTTTATGACACATATTGGTCTCCATTATTCTAGAAGTAGTGACCACACACTTCATGCTGTGCATAGTGTCATTATCACAATGGTTCATTATCACAGTAATATTTCATCCTATTCCCAAGCCCTAGAACACAGATTACTGCACGCCCGCTGCTAACATGCTGAGCTTTTCAGACCACAAATTTGTCCTTCTTGCTTGGGTAATCTATATATGATTTAAGGCTTTCCAACCTATGGTCAGATTAGATGGTTTTGCAGCCGCCTTGATTGTCAGTGCAGTGGGGTTTCTACAGTCTGAAATAATGATTGGACTCATTTGATACTTATGTAGAGGTTAACCAGATTCCCGCTGGCTCCAAAATTATGTTAATACTTTTCCTCTCCTGAAAGACCTTCATCTGTTCACATTTGTCTTCTCACAAGTGAGGAAAAAACAAATCCATGAACAGAACCAACCAGGAGATCAGATTTTTAATGGCATTTCATAGACTTTGCTGAAAGTTTCCCTCAGCTTCAGTGCGCATGGTGCAAAATGATCAAATTAAGAAGGAATCAAAAACAATCTATCAAGTTATCACATTCTTGACAGAGCAGTCTAATCATAACTTACTGCCAGAGCCAAGTGGAAGGTTAGGCATGTTTAATTATTACTGAAATTAAAAAAACACACATTTGTTCTGTTTCATCCAACCAACCTCTTTGGGCCAGCAATGGACTCCCTAATCTCCAGGAAGGTTAAGCCATTTTCACATTAGCTTTAAAAACTGAATTTTTGAATATGACACTTTCAATAACTAACTTTATATAAATATAACTTTAAAAAACTGAATTCAAATATTTGATTGGATTAGGTTTATAACAACTGTAGCCAAGTAGAAGGTGTGGCATTTTTTTCATTACTGGAATAAGCCATTCAGTCTTGCTGGATGCATACAAAAATAATATTTCCATCCATTTCCCTAAAATCTTTTCCATTTCCATGATGAGGTTGAGGCTTTGGAGAAGTAGATGTTGGATTGAAATAAGTTTTTGAAGTGCTTTTAAAATTTTCCTTAGTGAGGTTTTTTCGCGAGACATTCTCTTGTTGACTGCTGACTCTCATATCTATTTTTCCCTGTGGGTCTGTCTTTTTTGTAGCTCCTCACTGAACCTTACAGATTACTGATTACCCGTTAAAAATATATATACTCTGTAATTTAATTAAAACAAAATGGCTTTAATTAAAACAAACGGTGTACAGACATGCCCACAAACAATATAGGTGATGTGTAATCGTATTCTTTGTGGACCATCCTTCTGTAAATGTCATGGTTAATCAGCTGTTCAAATATGGCCTGAGGCAGATGTGATGATTACTTTTGGAGGCCCCAATTAAAGACACTGGATTTTAATGCAGTAGCTCTACTGCAGTCAGAACTGAACCACCCTGGTTCTGCCTCAACAAAAGCCTTATCCTTCAAGCTGGTCAACATTTATTTGCAAATTTGTGTTTTAAATGTAGTAGAACATTTTGCTGTTTTTAATTTTAAAAGTTCGCATGTTCAACATCTACTCCACACTTCTTGTGGAGAAGATATCGGAAAAAAACAGACGACAGGCCCTGCCCACGAGGTGTCCTTTATTTATTTTTTAGGGAGTTGGCAACCCTAAGTACTGCGCAAAAGTCTTGCTTTGAATCACCAACTCAGTGTCCCAGTGTTGACACGGGTGGAGCGACTAAGCTCCATTCCGGATTTACCTCGGAGTGTGCATGAACAAGCAGGAAGCCAGAGTTCCATACTGATGTGTTTTATTCACAAACAGGGGCAGAAAGCAAAAGGGCACGAGGGCCAAAAGGGATAAAAAGGGATCAGGCTGGTGCCAAACCTAAGCATAAGCATCTACACAGACAGCACACGAACACAGTGAGGCGATGGACTGACAAGGAAGAACTGAAATACACAGACTTAAATACACTGACACATTATGACAATAAACATGACACAGCTGGAACCCAAGAACACATGGCACGAGAACAGACAATCACATGACCAAACTAGAACAGAACACATGTCACCCCACATACCACATGTCCCCCCACATACCACAGAACAGAACCATAACAAAACAGTAAAGGGAACCAAAAAACAGTGACCCTGACTGGCCACTGGCCTGACCATGACACGTGTCTTACCTTTGGCTACTGCAACAGGCTGTAAAGTTCCCAAAACAGAAGCAGCCTGTTTAATTTTAAAGAATAAAGAGATGTTGATAAATGGTTGTGTAAAATTTACCATATTGGTTGCAAAAAATCAGTTAAACCTCATAAATGGACCTCAGGGACAGAAATAAAATACATTAATACAAATGTTGCGGTCTATTAATAATGATCAATACATCACCACTCTGTGAAGTCAGTTGATTAATACTGTATTTAATAGGATAGTACTGTTAAATCAAATAAATAAAAAAAAATCACATGAAAATAAGACTCAAGTATGGCAAATGCACATGCAAGTATAATTTCACTGGTGTTAGTTAGTAGATGTTAATTTAATTGGTACTAATTAATAGTGCCTTGATGAGTGTTGGCAGGCCTGCAAAGCTCAGTGACAGCTGGGCAACAAATCACCAGACCATATGTCTCATATGATATAATATAATTCAGAATTGTGAATATAATTAAAAATGTACAACATTATTGGATGTGTTAATTAAGTAAACAAGAACATGTGCCGCAAAATGCAATAAACCATATGTCTAACATTAATCATTATGGGATTGTTTAAGAAATATGCCTTTTGAGAGATAGTTATTTATTTTACTAGAAAAGTACTCGCTTCATTGGCATAGCTGTCAGAATCTACCATTAGGATAAAAACAAATAAACAGATATTTTGTCACAATACGCAGTATAGTGTGATTGGCTGAAAAATATTCTAGAAGAGAATTCCATCATTACTCTGCCTGTAACCTAGCAACAACAGCAACTCAGTTCATTATGAAAAACAGACCTACCAAAAAGAGCAACATCTGTCCATAACCGAGGTCCAACTGAACTGAGCCCAAGTCTGGCTGAACCGACTCAAATCCAACCTAAACATGTCAGAATTAGTCCTAGTCCAAATCCAACTGAACCAACCAGAATTAGAAACTAGTCCAAATCCAACTGAACCAACAAAACCAAGCCTGAGTCCAGCTGAACCGAGCCTGGGTCCTACTGAACTGAACCCAAGTCCTACTGAACTGAGTTTGAGTCCGGTCCAAGTCCAACAGAACTGAACTTGCGTCCAATTCAATAATGCTAATCTCATCCATGTGAAAAAACGGTGACCCTGAAGTTCGTCCTCAAAACTTTTAAGCTCGGATTGATCTGTACAGACACTGTCAGTTTCAGCTATTTCTGAACACATTTAATTCTCGGCAGAAGGCAGTTCAGACAGCTGAACAAATCTAAAAGAAAAAAGAGAAAGAAAGAAAGATACAGGGGGAAAAAACGACAGAAGCCCCGAGCTGAACCGCGAGTAAAGGCAGGTTGTCATTCTGAGCGGCCAAATGACAGAGTACTTACTGTGGCCATTTAGATAATTCCCCCACACTTTTACAAGGCATATTTGCTGTCGATTGTACAGACAAAAGAGCCATTTCAGGCCCGTGTGAAATCCTCTGCCTGCGGAGGCAGTAATCTAGCCCCATTTTCACGATATGTTCCTTAGCTGCATTGTGTTGGACTCAATAGAGCCGGCAGGTATGAGAGGACGTTGTTTAGTCCGTTTAATCTTTTAAAAAATTATTTTTCCCCACGTTTGTGTGTTTTTATTTACTGGAATCAAGCTTAATTAATTTCTGCACCCACATTTTTCGACATCTCTTTTTCCAGAAAACACAAAACGGACAAAACAGACAATCGTATTTAATACATGCAAATAAAAAAATACCTACGAGCAAATTCTGATTGGCTGCCCTGTACAGTGATTCAGTCCAAGGTGTTTTTTGTGACATATTTTAAAGCTGGTAGTCAAACACCTAACTCTTCCCCCCCAGACATGTTGGAATGTAATGTACACACCTAATTTTGCTGTTTTGTTTCCAAAGAGACAGGCTTCCTGAGTTAATTTCAAAGACTCCCATTTTCAGAGTTTTCAGAGGAATATTTTTTGTTTGTTAGAACACACAGTGACCTGCATATGAATCATTCAAGCAGAACAAAGTACATCTAACTTAAGGCCTGAACTAGTGAAGAAACAGGAGCAGATGATTCCAGATGATCAGGCGGTGATTAGTGCACTGGTGGTGATGAATGCTGAGTGGTTGGAACTCCTTGTATCTTTATACACTTTGCAGTCTGTTTTATTGAAACATTTGTTCCTATTTCTTTAATTTAATATACTTAATATGCAAAAGAAAAGACATGTACAGGCATGTACATGTAAAGTACAGTTTCTATAAAGGAAAAGTTAAGTTTTGCATGATACAGGTCCTTTAAGGCAGATAATGATTAACGGTAATCATCATTAGAGTCTAAAATACACCTTCTGTAAATATCTCTCAATAAGCTCTGACCTGCACAAGAACTGCACTGATCATTAAGAAGGTCAGGCTGGATTTATGTGTGCTCCATTTGAAACGAATACACAAAACTCCTCCAGTGTGTGAAAGCAGTTTTATTTTGATACACTTCAACTGTTACACACTCTTGAACCATTGCTTTTATGGAGGATCAGTTTTAGTTTGGGTTTTAAGTCAGTTTCAGTTTTAGTTTGTAACATTTAAATAACATTTATTCATTCAAAGCTATGATGATATCAGGCATCTCAAATAGATAAGAAATCAAAATGAATGGCGTCTGAACCACAAAGTTATTTATTTGCAACCACTCAATTAATACACATTGCATTGCCAAAAATAACAATTCAGACAATAAGTACTGCTAGTGGCAGCCGCAGCCTGTAATGTGTTTCATACCTGCCAACACCCGTAATAAGATTTAATTCATCTTTGATTAGGATGCCAGCTCTCTCCCTAAACAATACATTTCTATAGCTGACATATATGCCTTAAAATACAAAAATATACATTTGTGATTTTATTTCATTTTAGTATCATCACATTAGAATTATAGTGAACATTATGAATTCAATTTGGTTCCTCTATTACAATTTCTATTTATTTGTGTTTAGAAAGAGTATCATATTCTGGACTGTTTAGGTTTTGACCAAAAAACCCACTTCTATGGCTGTTATAAATGCCTTGAAATGCAATAGCTTTATATTTTATGTAGTTCTGTTTTGTTTTCAGTAATATTACAGTGAACATTCGGGGTTTTATTTAGTAAATCTGTTTGCACTCACACCTGCATGTTTGTCAGTAATCCCAATGCAAGATGTAAACAGGGTCATAGGTTACTTTACATTCCAAGAGCACATGGGTATAGTGTTGTTCTGATGTGGTAAAACAAATGCTTAAAAATTTTTTTAATAGCGCTAACCCTAAATATGCCCCAAATATACTCCCCAACCTCTTAAACCCAATTTAATGCATTAGCCTTAAAGAAAATTCAAAGCTGTATTGAAACATTGAAACGCTCCACGGGGGAGATTCTGGTTTGCCACTGCCACAAATGCTTAAAATGGCAGCAGCAAGGAGAAATAAATAATCAGAAAACTTTTTTGACCCCAGAGGAAATTACACAAAACCGGCTAGCTGTTAGCATTAGCAGCGTGCTGCGAGCCAAAACAAACACTTATACACCAAAGAAACGTTGAAAAACTCTCTCTACCCACATGTTTAGACAGGACATAACTTACTAATACTGACTGAAATAACAGTTGGAAATTGGGGAAACAAGGTTTAAAACACAAAAATAAAAAAGACACGGAGTAAATACAACAGGCTTGCATTACTGATGTGCACTACATAGCGTACTCAGATTGGCTACTTTCAAACCTCCCGCCTCTAAGTACAGTGGTAGTTTACCATCTCAAGACACATTAATGTGGCGTTGAACGGGGAAGAAGTCGACAGACACGATGAACCTTGCATTTTCTTGGCTTTATTTCAAGCAGACAGTGCTGCAGGTGCAGCCAATTAACCCCCCACACAGTTTGCCCACCAACTGGCAGTGTCCCCTGAACGACCCCAAAAAGGGCTCAACCGAGCCTGTCCTACCCCCCAGCTCGCTACACTATATTTATACAGTTATATTTTATATGGGGATGTAGCTGAATTTACATATTTTATTTATTAATGTTACAAAAATAGTAAATTATATTTAAAAATTTATATATTTATATATATATATGTACATACATAAATATATATATATATATATTAGAGGTGGGCATCGATTAATTCCCCCCAAGACAGGATTAAAACGTGCATGAATCAAGGTTATTATAGTTAACGAAAACGAGCGAAAAAACTAAAACTAAATTTGAAAATGCATTTTCGTTAACTGAAATAAAAATATCAACGACAGTTTAAAAAAAAACGAAAACTAACTGAAACTATTTTGTGTGTATATAAAACGAACTTAAACTAACTAACATTATAGCAAAAACGTCCTTTGTTTTCGTGTTTGTAATAAGCCTTTTGGGTTGAATTAAAATCTATTTACTTCACGCTGCCAGTTTTAAGCGGTGTTTG
>JBBPDH010019110.1:0-10864 GCA_037974565.1 Clupeocharax schoutedeni
CCTTATGCGGTTGTCTCGCCCTCACCAAAGAAAAGAAAAAAGCTTTGCTGTGGCTGAGAGCCTGGTCAGATTTACAGCTTAATTACAGTAACGCGACGCATGTTATTGACAGTAACGGTAACGGCGTTGTAACAATGGAAACAGTAATTGGTTAGATTACCCGTTACTTTAATGCCGTTATTCCCATCAGTGCTGATACATAACCAATATAGCAAACAAAGAGAACAATCACTGCACTTTCCGAACTACAAAATGGGCACAAATCATTACTGAAGGACTGCGTTAAACAGTAAACAACTGAACCTAAATGTCTGTTACATGCATTTAAATGCTTTACTTTTTTGTGTTGCAAACTCCATAGTTTATGTTCAGCTGTTATATCACCACTGATAGTTTGGCACTAAAACAGCTAAAGGTGTATTACCAAATGAAACAACTTCGCTCTATGATGACATAATCAAAAAACGGCTGTTTTTCACTCTGTATAAATTAAAACTAAAACAGACGATGCCAGGCCCAGCCTGTTGACTGTAGACCAGGGGTGTCAAGCTCTGGTCCTGGAGGGCCGGTGTCCAGTTCTTCTCCACAAACACATTCCCTAAACCTGACAATTGACTGGAAAGGTGAACCAGGTGTTTCTGATGCTGTAGACAGTGAAGAGAATAGAGAATGAATTTAAAAGAGATTTCAGTACATGTTACTCACTACGTTATACACAACAGCACATTTGGCACAAAATCAAAGACAGGCTGTGGGAATCTACAGCTAGATTCAGATAACCCAGATAATCTGGATGACAGCAGGTAAAACATCGTAGATATTGTAAACAGCAAGTAAAATATGGTTGATGCCAAACGTTAAACCTAATTTCTAATGCTGTTTCTTCCTTTGAAAGGGAGGGAGGATAAACAGCCCAGCTTACCACCAAATGTGTCAAGTGGGGGTTGTGACGAGCTGGCATTCAGCCTGATAAACATTTACCTCCATATAAAAGTAGTGGCTGTACCTTTTCATTTTAATGATGAATTAGTATGTAGGTTCTTTATAGTTATGACATACTCACTTATTCTGTAGCAAAAAAGACAATAACTCTTCTCAGTGGTCATCTCAATGCTATTAAGGAAAATACATGAGGGGTCTTGATTGTGGGTTTGTCTGCTTGCACTGTAAAAGAAAAAAAAGGTAATTTACTGTGTGTTTACCTAGGTTTAGCTCAAGGGTAAAAGTTTAAATTACAAGCAATTTAAAATATATAAAACTGCAGTGGAATGTAGTGCAATTATTTGCTAAAGCTGTGCACTGAAAAAGTACACTTAAGTACCTCCTTCAGTTCCAGTGTAGTACCTTTTTATGAGAGTATGTTAGACACAGGAAGTCCTGTTGGGGCCCCAGCTCTGTATATTATGCCAGAGATTGTTAAACTGTGGCCTCGCTTTGACCATCTTCTCAAGAGGACGCCTTTGGCTGCTCAGGTTAAACATATTTTGAGGGTCTTGGGAGGTCAGATTTTGACAATAGATGCAGCATCTTGGAGGAATTTTCAGATGCACAGTGTGTTTTTAGTGATGCTTTCAGAGACTATGGGCGGAACGTGTGGGTTGGATGTCTGCTGCTATTGTTGTGTGTGTGTGTGTGTGTGTGTGTGTGTGTGTGTGTGTATACACTTGCGTCAGTGTAACTACTCAAGCCTGCCAGCCTCCAGACAAAAGGCCATTGGTCAGAGCAGGACTGAAGTCTCTCTCTCTCTCTCTCGCTCGCTCTTTCTCTCTCTCTAGTAGAGGTGTACTGTGCAGTACCACGCAGCCAAGCTTTGTATTTTAATGGGCATGGTTTGCACATCATAGCATCTGTCCTGCACTGCAGAGCTTGAGCTTTGAACACCCTTACATCTGTTGCATAATGTGGCAGGAACTGAGAGCACTTCGCTCTAATCTAGCCAACCGCTGGACACCACAGTCACGTGTGTCCAGCTTTCGGACAGCACGGCTTACCAGGAAAATATCTGCTCTGGTTGTGCAGCAAATCTGCAGCCATAGAAATCCATTTCCCCCAGAAACAGAGCAGTCCATAGTAAATTATGGGTGTTGTTAAATCAATAAAATCCTAACACAATAACATAAATAATAAACAGCTGAAAATAACCATAAATAAATACTCAAATAACACAGTCCCAGTAAAACCAGCTTGATACATTCAGTCAGAACTAAAGGCTCTATTTCTTTGGGTTTGCGAGCATTTTAGACCCAAACATAAGTGCCAGTCCCACTAGGATGTGCCATTTCTGTGTCTGTATCTTTAAATGAGTGAAGAGGAGAGAGGTGGGGCAAGGTGTAGGGTGGGGGTGGGTCCAGCTTGCAGCCACAGTAGGCCTTCCTGTGCATGAAGCAACTAAAAAAATACATTTGTGCTCATTTGTACATCTAAGCACCGAGCAACTGCCGTGCTTCACTCATTTGCAAGCCATGATGTCTCCAGAGGAAAAAGTGGTCTGTCACACAATCCCATTGACAGTGTAGATAAAACCCTTCCCCGTATGACAACATACAAGGACAATTCTGAATCGGGCCATCTGAGCTGTCCTTCTCTCAACGGCAGAGCAAGATACTCAAAGCACTCGTTATACCCATCACCATTTCTAGCCACTGCAGGACCATAGGCAAGCTAGGGAACTCGTTTTAATGTAAAAAAATCTCATAAAGTAAAAATTGTCATGCCATGTTGTAATAAATTACTTATTTAATTTAATAAAATAATTAAAGTTTATGCTTTTATCTTTTATTTGTTTTCTAATATGTTGAACTTGGCAAGTAAATAGAAATCATGCCCTAAAATTGGCAGAATTTGCCGCATTTCATTTTGCTTTCTGTAGAGACTGTGTTCTTATTTTTACAAAAATATGCATTTTTATAATGTTTGAATACTAGAGATGTTTTTTTTGTTCGTTCTGCATAATTAAATGATTCACCTGTAAATATTTGCAGTCTTTCTAAGTGCTTTGGTGTGAAATGGGCCATTTGAGAGTCATTAAAGAGGCAGAATTGTTCTCAGCAGGAACTAAAAACACATTCCATGTCTCTACAGCAAATAACAATTGTTATGAATATGCTGCCTAGAGTCTGAGACATTGTTTGAGGATCATTTTGAGATGAATGTTTAGCTTAAAACATATTATTATTCCATTAGTGATGAAGTTCACGGACCGGTTTAATATCAGAAACTATGTTCATGGCCCGGCCTTTAAGGAGCGGCAGATAAATATTCATATACGTATTTATACAAATGAATGATAGACATAAAAATGGGAATATTTTAAAAATATAATAATAGTATCATTAAAATATACTAACAAACGTAAATCCAGTGTGTACTCGCAGCTTTATTAACAACATTTTCATAACAACGAGCCGGCAACAGAACACGGGTAACGTCCACTGTTTTTTTTCTGTGCAGCCCGCGGACCGGTACCGTGCCGCAGGTCATGGTTTGGGGACCACTGCACTAGACCACCACCACAGATACATCACTGTGTTCAAATATGAACATCATATGGACACACTCAGAAGACATGTGTCAGTTTTTTGGTGGCTTTGGACAGTAAATGGTTTCATTTTTTCATAAACCCCAGATTCCTATTACCTCCAAGGGCAAGTACAGCATGTGACACAGGACTCATTCAGTGTGATTTATAGAAATGAAATAAGCATGAAAATCATAAAAAAGTAAGAAATACAACAGGAACCATAATAATAATATAGAACAAAAGTAAGATGAATAAAGAAAAGTAAATAAGAAGTAAAGGGAAAAGCAATATGACATTATACAGAGAGATTGCATGGGGTTTCGTTTTGTAAGTGTTATTGCTTAACTGAAGGCAGTAGAAAAAGACCATTTTTGGCTTCTTTTTAAACAGATCTGGGTAAGAAACCTGAATCAGTTCATTTCTTTACATTCCACCAAACCACTTTAATTGACTTCATTCACTCACTGATTGAATTTTTTAAAAATCACTGAAATTTAGATTAATATTTTGCCACTGAGTTTTAGGTTCTGAAACTCAGTGTAATCATTTTCTACTTAAACATTTCCCTGAAGATTAGTACATTTTTAAAAGCAAAACTCACTCAAGATATGCAAATGACCACAAAGGAGCAGATTTGTGGAAAAATTAGTATAACAAAGTAATATTTTGCCACTGCGTATCCTTATGCATGGATGTATTATGCAAATGACCACTAAAAGTGGTTGACATTGTGGTAACATGTTTGAATGCCACCATAATCTTGATTAGGCTTTGGCAGATTTGTCATATCATACTTCTCGGCTGTGTTCCATGGAAATGCAAAAAAAATGGATTTCAGATCTCATTATGTGACAAAGAAATCCCCGGCAGGAAAAGCAATGCTGTTCACTCGGTTGTATCGGAAAAGGGGGTCCAGCGCAGCTGACAGTGTTCCGTCTGAGCACCACCAGAAACCACATGTATATTTCATGGCAGCTGTTTTTTTTTAGCGCTGTGTTTGGAGCAGTCAGGCAGGATCAAAGCCTGGCGATCCCGCAAGAGAGAGATAGAGAGAGAGAGGGGCTCACAAACGAGCTGGAGCCACGCTAAAGTGATTAGCCGACTGCCAGCGCCTGTCCAATCTGTCTCCGGCTGTGAATGAAACAGTTTCGCCATAGCGCCCGCAGCCTTAGCGCTCTTGTCACATGGCCTGCATGGCAAAGTTAGAGCACAGAAGCGTTTAAACCTCGGCCTGTGCCCGCTGGCCAATTGTGGACTATGAAGCATCTGAGCGGGGTTAAACACAGGATAAAGGAAAGGTTTCGGGTTGGCTAGCGTCTGTCAGAACACACTGCCCTGGGGAAGTGGGAAAAGCTGAGTGCAGGCTAAAATGCTCCCTTAGGCTTAACCTCTCCAAACACAGCCTGTTCCTGTTGTTCCACTTCTCACCTCATCCGCCTTCCAAGAGCAGAGTCGCTAGAGGTGTAAAATTAAATGGGCATGTCGTGGTGCACAACTCGCAAGGTGGTATTTAAAAAAAAATGTTTTTATTTGTTGAAATCAGATTTTACTAAGGGTTAAAAGTTCAAACAGATATAGTGGTACTGATTTGTGGGTGCAGTTTAGGGTACTCCTTAAGAAGGATAGATTTTGGATCAGACTATTTCTGATTTATTATAGTCATGATCATAAATATAACTAGACCGTGTGTTTGAACTTGAGAAGTGTTGGGGGTATATTTATATATTGATACTGGGTGGCCCTGGAAAACAAGAGACCACAGCAATTTATTTTTAAATCAGCATCTCTTTGAGTTTCAGACCAGTGTCTGATAAACTCCTACACAAACACCTCATTCTGCTTCACGAGGGACTGATTAGGGATCACCTGAATCACATCTTATTTAATGAGGAAAAGTATAAAACACTGCTGTAATCGACTCTCTCCTCTCACACTGAGACCAGTTGGATGGAACTAGAAGTTCCTCAGAGCTCATTATTGTCATATTGTTTAAGAGTGAACAAGAGATTTGTTGTCTTTGAACTAGTCAAGTTCTGTAAACACTGCATCATTTCTCTTATTCTGATGTTTTGTCATTTTCTTTAAAATTAAGCTTCTTAAAAAGGCAAAGCTCTTCAGTTCACTACTTGCAGGTATAAAAGATAAAGCCTGCGAAACTGAACAGTGGTCTCATACTTTTTCTGGTGCTGTAAGTGTCCCTAATGTAAATACTGGACATATATTCATTTTACAAACTGACTGCAATAATACAGCTTATTTCTATACACATATGTATATGTTCCTATTTATTTACATGAACGTGTTCTAATGCAATGACAGGAGTATAAACTGCAGCTGAGAAATGTGTATTTACATGAGCTGCACGACTGTAATCCATCTGTAACACTGAATACATCGCCAGTGAGATCCTACAGCAGATAGCGAGGACAGCTGAAAAGATCATCGGGGTCTGTCTCCCCTCTGTCATGGACATCTTCACCACAAACTGGATCCGCAGAGCCATCAGCATTGTGCATGACTGCACACACCCCTCCCACACTCTCTTCTATCTCCTGCTGTCTGGCAAGAGGTTCTGCAGCACGCAGGCCTTCACTGCCAGAATGGGAAACAGTTTCTTCCCCCAGGCCATCGGACTCCTAAATCAGAACTATATCAGAACTGTACTTCCCACACACAAACACACTCCCCAACCGTACTGCATCTCTCTCCTAAATACACGCACACAAACACACACTTCAACAGTTCCCCTATTAACAAGACTCACATCCAAACACATTCCATGCCCATTAACACTTAGAATGAAATGGTAAATTGTCATCATACAGCAATATCACTTGTCATGTGGAAGTTCCCCTGGTTTGTGTTGTAACCCCAAGTGTCAGACGTCATGCTGAGGTATTTGTTCTGCAAGCTATTTATTTAACCCTTAGCTCAGCAAAATCTGATTTCCGTAAATATCAGTAAACTCTGATTTCAGAAAAAATGAACTGTGTAAATCACTCCAAAGCCTGTGTTTGCTCTCCTACACGCTCGTCATTTGCTGCTCTTACTCTCGGCGCTCGGCAACTCTCCCTCTGCAGGTTTCCCCACCCACTTGTGGGCGGAGACTATCAAAGTTCTCCTGGGTTCCCGTGTTTTTCCTCTTCACTTATACCTCACTCATACCTCACTGCATCATTTGCACTAGACATTCTCTTATTAATACTGTACTGTTACCTTCATTCTGTAAATTATTTTCCAAATATTGCACATATTTATTTTCTAAAATGCTACATATACATTACTTTCCCATATATATATATTTATATACACATAGGTACTGTCAAACTCGCAAATGTTTACTTTTTAAATGTTACTTTATCTTATTCTTATTCTTATTACTTTTTAATCTTATTACTTCTTATTCTTATTACTTTTATTTATTATTTACTATATATTTATGTAAAGTTGGGGGAACATGAGCCTAAGAATTTCATTACAGTAATGATGTTACATTGTTATCTGTATATGACAAATAAAAACTTGAATCTTGAATCTAAGACCTAAAAAGAAATTTGTTCATTTTTGTTCTTTATGATCATTTGTGTGTGACTCTGTTTTTAAAATTATTATTGCGTGCCTTTCAAATTACAGTAACTGAATGGACATCAGATAATAACATCTGACACCTCTAGCATCAACACAAACAGGGGGTACTCCTATATAAGGTGCTGTTTTGCTGTTTATTGCCCTTCCGGCATGGATTTCTGCTGCTGGTTAATAATCAATGATAATAATATTGAACAAGCTCTGCACTCAGTTTAGGCCAAAAGGAAGTTGGATTTTTTTTTCCAAGTTAGATGTTTACACATACAAATCCACAAATGTTAATGGAGGAGTGCAATTGTTTGGAGGAATCCTTGGACTCATGCGCAGGGCCTTTTATTCCAGGCCTGCTTCGCACATTACCCAGAATGCCACGGCTGCCAGGGCGGGCGTCAAGAGTAGGCTGGAGCTGTGAGTCATCTTTGGTGGGCGAACACCTCTGGGATTTCAGTAGAAAGATTGTAAACGCAGAGGAATAGAGGTTTCTCCTTGATCCAGCGTTTGATTCAGCTGCACGCCAGTTCCAGAGGGACATGGATCCTTTTTTTGTGGTGGAGATAAGAAAAGCTTTGCGTAGTCACTCTCTCACTCTCTCTCTCTCTCTCTCTAACAGCATCTCCAGATCAGCCTCCTCAGACTGTCTGTGGCTAACTTTGTTTATCCACCTAGATTCACAGTTGAGGTCTGCACTTCACAGACGTTTTTCAAGAGAAGCTTAGCTACATGCTGAATATTTGTGTATCTCTGAAAGTTGCCAACACTCGCTGGAAGCAAGATGGGAAAGATTCACACTGAAAATAAAAGTCTGGGTATTTAGAAATGATATGGCTGAAAAAACACTTCTACTTTCTGAAATAACCTTTCAGAAAGATTGGTTTTCACTGGCTGGTTCTTTAGTGATCCAAAAGTGCTTTCATATTACTTTTGCTCCAAAGATCTCTTTTTCAAACCTTTTGTAAGAGCTCATGGACAGTCATGGCGGATGGATGGTACAAAATGTGAAGTATATTCTATTGAAATGACCAATATGGAAGAAAATGGGGAAAAAAGCAGACCTTATGAAAAACATCTGTTACTGTAAACTCTCATACATCACTGATACATTGATACATTAGTTTGATGCATCAAAGCTAAATTTTTTTTCCTTCGCTGTGTGTGTGTGACCGGACTTTCTTTCGTTACTGCCAGCTATGCTCTGCTTTAACACACACATTTTCTGACAAATCCTGCCTCTTTTGGCTGTGATTGGCTAATAATACAGCAATTTTTGTGCTCAGATTGGCTCAGATTTATACAACACACAGCTGATAACAAATCATGGCGGAAGTAGTGGAGGACTACTAGCCAATCATGATCCAAAACCCATGATTATATTATATCACACACTGATTTACTGGCAGTCTTGCAGGCCGTAAACATTTTCAAAAGGTTTGAATAGGCTTGAGCTACTCTATTACTTCTTTAAAAGTACAAGAGCTTCTGATTAAGTTGTTAGTGAAGAACATGTCCAAACTGCCCAGGTCAGGCTTTTAAAAAGGTCAGGCTTTGTTTGTCCTGACACCTACAAACACCATGTGCAGTTATGGCTGGGTCAGCTTACTTGTGGTACTTCCCAGTGACATTTTAAGAGTAAACGTTTTATATAGCCGCATACACACACACACATACACACTGACACTGAGCAACAGAAAGAGGGAAAGTGGAGCAGATCGAGTCAGAAATTTTTAACCACCAAAGCATTTGACATTTCTGAGAAAAAAAGAAAAAGAAGAAAATGATTCTCACACAAGGGATTTACAGGCTGATAGGCCATACAAGGCTAAGTTCAAAGCTGAATGTAATCACATTTTCTGCATTGGGATAGATATGTGAATGGAAGCGATAACAAGGCCATTTAAAAGGATTTGGGATAATAAATAACGGCGTCACAAATGTAGAGACAGGGCGAAACTCACACAAGGCCCTATCGCTCCCTCTCATCTGCGATCATGTGTTCCTGCCTGCGCTCCGTTATCTGCCTGGCATTTGGAGCAGGGCCCTGGGTGGAAGGAGAGAGAAATATATTCACGGTCCCTCCTCCCTGGGCCAGGATTAGGATTACACTCGCCTCTAATCTGGTTAGAGGACCAGCACATGTGCCCGCATGGCCCAGCCAGACCCCACGTCATGTGACCTTGAGTTCATCTTGTCACATGATCAGCACCAGACACTAGTGTCTGCTGTCCTGCACAGATCACATATTTACAGATTATTTACTGGAGCTGTGTTAAATGCAAATGTGTGTCAGTATAAATGTACTGGTATTTAATATTTCAGTGATGTATTACAAATACTGCATCTCCCACAGTCCAAAGACATGCATGTCTTCAGTGAACTGAGGTTTCCAAATTGGAACCAACTGTGCTGAACCTAAACTGTACTACTTTGGTTTTCCAGTGCATCGTGTCCCAGTTACAGTGTTTCTGATGCAGCAAAAGTGACCATTCTATAGTTTATAGTAGTTCATGGCTGGTCATTGTGTCAAAACCGCATCAATGGGATCGATCCAGCTAAAAGATTTTTGATCAGAGCTGCTTTTGATATTGTGGGGTTTTGATAATTATTTATTGTTTTTTTTGAGTGTTTTAATTTTAGTGATGGCCTTCACAGTGATAAAGAGAAATGCCTTAGCATTCTAGAAAACTCCCACTGATATTTATCTTCAGCTTCTACTACATCAGCTTCCCAGTTGTTAGTTTGTATCCATATTATTGTGGATTACTTTTTTGTGTGGACACTAAAAACCAATGGCCTCTTTCCATGTTGTGTTGACATTTCAACCAATCAGAAAGCAGTGATGCAGACGGCATCACTTCTGGCCCTGGTGTTAAGCAGCTCAGTTTTGGTTCTGGTACGGTCTCTTTATTGGTAAAGGAAAAACATTTTGTTCTATGTATAGCTCAGTTCTTTGTGCCAGTAGAAAAGCACAATAAATTTGCATGAGCCATCCTCCATCTCTTCATAAGTGGCCATTGTCTGACCACTGAGCTGCTATTTTTGGGTGATGGACCACTCTCAGTCTAGCTGTGAGTTCAGCAACAGCACTGTGTCTCATCCCATCCCATTATCATGTCCACTATCTGAGTTATACCTGGCAACTGCAGTCCTGTGCTCAGAAACTGACTAATGAAAAGTAGAGTAGAGGGCAGCTGATGAATTGTGGTAGTAGCCTTGTGGGTAAAATACTTAACTGTGAACAGGGGCGTCGTAGTTGGGTGAAAAGTGGGACTAAATTACCAGGCCCCCAAGTGGGGGGAGGGTCCCTGAGGAGTAAAATTTTATTTACCTTTAAATATAATTTTAAGATCACAGTGAATGTTGTTAACTAATGTACATGCTAATATTTTTGGTAAACGCATCAGTTGATCGATGTATTAAATGGTGTCCACGTACATATAGTGTCTGAGGACAGGCACCCTCTCCCTTGCACGAAATGGTTAAGTCCACCTTCACCAGGCTTTTTGACTACAGGCGCATTTAAAGTAGCGTTCATTCTGTTGAAGCGGCAGACAACAGTGCATAACTGTGCTATGGAAGATGGTGTCTAAGAAAGCTAAATCCCCTTCTCAGAAAAGAAAAGATAGGCAAAAATGGGATAAAAAAGAAATGAGGGAAAGCAACTGCTAACAGATTTCTTTCCCATGAAAGGTGAGCCCAAAATGTGAGAGCAAATAGTTTACAAATGAACTCCTGCTGTGGTTACAGAACACTTCAGTACCA
>JBBPDH010019175.1:0-10861 GCA_037974565.1 Clupeocharax schoutedeni
TTCACGTCAGCATGGAGTTTTGGTGTGCGCCTGTTTCCTGTGGGCTTCCAGGTAGTTCAGGGACTGGGCTTCGCGGCCCGGAACCTGACAGATAAAAATAAGTAAAAATTTAGTTTTCAAACGTATTTTTTGTAAATACAGTCACGGGTAAGTATATCCCTTATTATTTGTTCATTGAAAAATATATAGAGCTGACAGGCTTTGTACAGTAATATGACAAACATGAGCAAAGACAGATTATACCAGGAAAAAAGTTTCAAAAAACTAAGTTTGAAGATATGTCTTTGTGATTGCTACTTAGTGATAACTTCATTTCACTGTATTGTGCTAAAACCAAGAGTGAACTTGAGAGGCTGTCTAGCCATTTATGTTTGTTAATGTCATTAAAAGTCATTAAAACAATACTGTAAAACTGTTATGCATGGAAGTACAGTGATGTTTTCAGGTTTGAAAATGGTCGTACTCTTTTCAGACATAACTATCAAATGGGTTGAGTGTCTGTATGACTACCAGGCATGGAAGTACTGTGAACTGTACTTAACATAACTTTTTGTGATTCTCTGGATATATTTACATGACAGAGCCTGCTGAGCTGTGCACTGTTTAAACTCTAAGTAATGAACTGAAAAGTACTTTTCCCATGACTTCAACAGGAGCACCCAAGACTTCTCCTTTCAGTTCCTCTGGTTTATTTGGGGTGTACCAAGCTAATAAAATGAAACCCAACTTGCACAATCTAGTGGATGTAAAATGTCTATTTGTCACATGTGAACACAGAACAGCACAGCATGGATTGTGAACAGCACAAAATTATTTCTCTGTATTAAACCCATTAACTGAGTGAACCCACATTTAAAAGAAGTACATAAAATTTCTAAAAGTCTTAGAAACCTCACAAACCTTATATGGCACATACCACAAATATGGCCCATTTCTAATTTTCCTCATGTATGAATAAAGCACAATGAATAAAGCACAATGGTACAATGGGTAGAAGTTGTTTATATGTTGCAAAACTATATAAGTTTCATGTTGTATGCATTTAACATTCCCTATAAACAACCTATGAGGTTCTAATACAGCATATTTAAACACTGTAAATTTTATGTAAATCATTTCCATAAGAGAAGCAGTGGGCAACCGGGGACACAGAACTCAGGGAGTACAGTAAAGTGGCTCCTTATAGTCACATGCGAACACACCACACCACTGCACAGCACACATTGTGAACTTCTGTCTCTGTATTTCATCCGTTCACCAAGTAAGGCAGTGGGCTGTCACCAATAGTGGGAGCAATGTGTGGGGACAGTACCTTACTCAATGGTCCCTTAGTGACACTAGCAATCCTGAGAGCCGAATCCATGATCTTCTGATTGCTGGGCAACTCCCTATCCATCAGGGCAAAAAATAACATGAATTACTGAGGGGAAGGACACAGAAGCAGGGAGCATACTTTTCTTGAGCGGGTTTCTTTAGTTACAAGTCAAAGTTGAAGTGTCGAAGTGTCTCTTTCCCTCGGAGGACCTTCACTCCATGACACTCCTACATCACACGCTAATCCTCAGATCCACTTGTTCACCCAGTGAATAAACAGGCGAAATGCAGAAACAATACTCTACAGTAATCAACTGCCCCTGATTTAAAAATGCTTCTGATGCCCCTGTATACAAGTATCTAAAGTGACTTTGTTATTGCTTCATTTTTTATAAACTGAGCATCTGTGTAGGAAGTATTTAGTATTTAGAAGGTAATCAGGCAAAAAAAAGTCTAACCTTAACTCTAACCCTAACTTTAACCATAACAGAAAAATGTATACCAATGGGCTGTTATTTTTAGAAAACATGTTGTGTTATTATTAGTAAAGGAGTGTTTGTGAAGAAATACTTAAATGGACAAAATGGGTCAATAATCCACAGGATGTGTTTAAATGCATGTACTGACACACCTGCAGGATGCATGTACATGTGCTGAATAGGAGGTTGAGTGGTAAAACACCACAGCTCTCAGAAGTCTTAATGTCTCTGCTTGCCATGGCTGTGGATATCCACAGTTCTGTTTCGTGAAATGCAGTGACTGTTGCATCTCTATACACAATTAAACCTTTCAGAGTGAGGTTTAGATCTAGTGGCTGAAAAATGTTTGCAATCCTGTTTGTAGTAAAGGCTTATTGCTGAATTTCGCTTGAGAATATTTTCTGTTCTTTTCACTTGCCTGTACACTGCAGTTTATATTGGCACACCTGTCGGCTAATCGGCGACAACCCCAACTAATCCATTTATTCATCGAGTCTTTGCGTACAGAAGTATGTAGTGGTCATTTGCCATGCACATGTTCAGTTTATCATTATTGCGCTCTTTTTTTACATGGCACATCCTTTAATGTGCCCCTCACAGCCTTCACTGGGAAAAGCAGTGTTAGAAATGAACCAAAACCTTGAGTATTTCCAGTTGCATTATCATTTACATTGTGTTTGTGTTTCGCTACAGCTGGTTTTGGCTTACTGCATGTGAAAGGAGGTGAGAGTTGAGAATTCTGCTGTGCTGACCTTAGAAAGGTTTGCCATTATGAGGTTGATTATGAGGAGATTAGTTACCGGTAATACTCAGAATCGGAACAATGATGTTTGTTTCGGAGCCTTTTTGGATTATTACCTTTCACAGCCATGAACAGGTCCGCTCTGTTTCAGGGGAGAGATTAGCTGACGCAAATTTACTTACTTTCTTTCTTTCTTTCTTTCTTTCTTTCTTTCTTTCTTTCTTTCTTTCTCTCTCTCTCACTCTCTCTCTTTTTTCTTTCTCTTTTCTTCTGGCTTTTTGCTGTCTATCTTTTTTCATTGAGTCAGCAAACCAAAGCATTGCTTTCAGTAACACTCACCCAGTGTAGCATAGTGCCCTGACACAAGTCTTAATGAATCAGATCGAGGGAGTTCAGAAATGTGCCTGCTGAATCATCACTGGCATATTCCACTTACCCAGAAGTGGTTAAAATCTCTTATTGCCCTCCCTCCAAGAGAAAAGAAACACACTGTGTCAGGTTCTTGCCTTCTGACTCTTCCTTGTTTCCCTTAGAGACTGGCTACTTTAAATTAGGGCCCAGATGTCCAGGAATAACAGTCACTGCACAATTAGGCTTCCTTAGAATCCCCAAGATGAAAACCGATAAATTCTCAGAATCACCCATTACATTTCTAACAAGAATCTGAAATACAGATTTACTTCTTTTATCCTGTGTGTCCTGGAATGCCCGTTCAAGGTTTAAGCTTAGCTGGGTGAGTGGACATTTTAAATGCTCATGCAAGATCAAGGCTTTGTGGCCATCTCAATCACATATTATATATGTTTTTCTGCATGTAAACATCCAGATCATCTTTATTAGAATGTAAAATAGTGTTTATAGTGTTTGAATAAAGGAACAAGTGTATTGTTACTGTCAGATCCAAACCTGGATTTTTACATCATGTGAAAAATTCATGTCTACTAGACCAAATAGAATAACAATAAGTTTTGATCTTCAGCAACAATATTCTTTCAGTAGCATTTTCTTTATGTTCTGCTCAAGCATTTTCTTGTTTTCTTTATGACCAGAGAAAAATATATTTGTATATACTCACAGCAGTCTTTTAAATAAAACACTTTCTGTGGGATTTTGGATCTAAGATATTTTATATAGAGTCAAGCATGTCGATTTCTGAGTGCATGATGTCAACAAAGCTGACATTTCTCTATTCTGGTTTTCAGTGGTGATTTATGACTCATGTATCACGGCTTAATATGATGTAGGAGTATTAAAGAGTTTCAAACGGGGCCTATATATAGTATGACACCATGGACTAATATCTAGCCATGCATATAATTCAGTGCTGGTATGCAGACACCACATGAAAAGCGCACTTAATTTAAAAGGTTCACAATGTCTTGGTGACACATATGAAGTTCAAATAGGATTTTTTTTCAAGAAAAGAAGCCAAAATATTAGCGAATGACTATAACTGCACAGTGATAGGCGTGGAATGTAAAAAAAAAAGGGTAATTGTGCTTAGTGACAGACTTTAGCTTGGAATTTTGACCTTGGCTGGATAGCTCTGGCACAAGCTCTGATGTTGCTGGAGATCAAAAATATAAAAAAAGGAAAAACTCCTCAGATATTTGAGCTGAACTGGACAAGAGGCAGAAGCATGTGGGAGTTGGTGGGTGGGCCCGATACACATGAAGTGGATAGCAAGTGGTTGAGCTTTACACTCAAAGAGATTTGACTGGCGCACATATTTCAGAGACTGACATTTCTGCTCTGTAAAGTTTATTTATAAAGCATCTTTAAAGCAATTATTGTTGTACAAAGCGTCACACCTACAGCTGCTGTTCCACGCTCTAATGAGTTTCATACCTACCTCACTCATTTACATTATATTTAACTCGTGTAAATACTTGGACTTAATGTTCAGTTTTGAATCATAATGCTAATTTAGATTGCCTTGCTTTTTGAATTACCTATTTATCCATTTTGACTTTTAATTTTGAATTTCACCTTTTAACAAAACATTTTAAATGCTATACAAGTTATCTTTCCTTACATGTGGTCAAGTATAGTGCAAAGCACTTGGAGCTGCATTTTTGTACATGAAAGGAGCAATAAAAGTGAACATCAGTCAACAGTTTGAAACATTGATTTTTTGTTATTATTAAATAAGCCCTATGGGTTGTTTCATTCATTCTAGAAGTGTACTAAAAGTGTACTATTTCACTTAACTGGTGGTGCTCCTCGTTTAAGTTACTTACTTTAGATTTGTGTTTCAGAAAATTTGATTCATATGTTTTCTAAAAAATTTTAAATTTTACTTACATCTATACTTCTACTTACTTGTACTCATTTCTTTATTTTATTTGGGTTTCTGAAAATGTCCAGATTTTAATTTATATTTACTTATTGTTTTAATGTTTGCACAGTCAGTAATGGAACGGTTCAGGATACATTTCACTGTGTGTTGTACTTGTTTGACTCCATGTGACAAATAAAGGATCTTGAATCTATCTATTTTATTTTGAACTATAAATACAATATTGGCCCACATAGGACGTAATTGATTTAGACCATATAACAAAAGGCTACACAATAGACCCGTTACATTATATAACATTGACCAAACCCATTAAGTCTGTAATGCAGAAGAGAATCGAAGAAAAAAATGAACATCTTTGGCTATTTAACAGCATTCTGCATGCGTCTGCTACTGCACATGGGCTTTTATAAGGAGCGGTGTAAAGGTTATGTAAAAGCTTTTGTAAGCTTTTTCAGACTACAAATGCCGAGTCTCAGAGTGTGGACAGCCTGAACACATGCAACAGGCAAGCCATCATCTCAGCACGAGAGAAGAAAACGAAGGCAAGTGAAGTTATTTCTACTGAAATTACTGCCAGTCTGCTACACATTACTGTATTTCGGATTATACAGAGGAACGTGTTTTCTCCGGAGGTGGGCTACTGGGTTTATTTTATTATTTATTTATTCGCCCACTTTCAAGGGGATTCCCACAATTAATGTTGTGCTCTAAAGAGGGATTTAACAGCAATCCCAATAGTGAAGTGCAATAAAAGCACATGCTTATTGTGTTACAGGGCCAGTTTCCCACTTATGCTATGTCTGGATTAACCCGCTCATTTGTTTGTGTGTGGTTTGCAAGTAATGTGAAATTCATGCTCTTTAAAAGCAACAGCCCAACTTAATTGCACAGTACAGTAATTGCACAGTAACTATATTCTTATTGTTCAAAAACTATAGTTTGGTTAGACTGTAACTATTCTAACTATACAGTAAGAAACAGTAAGTAGTTATAAACTAATTGTACAATAAGTATTGCCTAATTATACAGTTACTATTACCTAATTGTGCAGTAAATATAGCCTAATTGTACAGAAACCATAACTTACTTATACAGTAAATATAGCCTAAATGTACAATAATTATAGCCTAGTTGTACAGATGTTTTATTTGTACAATAAATATAGCCTTAATGTACAGCCATTACAACCAAATTGACCGTAACTATAACCCTGAAGACTTTTCCATTCAGAGAGCATCTTCTCTACTGATGCACTATTTATGTTCTTGCACTACTCCTACAGATTTCAGCACTTAAAACTGTCCTCTGGTTCTCACACGGTCCTGAAACTTAGTTTTCTAAACTAGTAGCTTATTATTTAGTTAGGACTATGGGTTATTTCATTATTACAAGTGAACTAGGAATACAATATACGTCCACATACAGACCCTTAGGGCCTAAACTGATGCTTTAAATCAGACGTAAATATGAACATAGATTCAATAATTCCTGATTGTAGCAATAACACAGGCATTGACTATCAAGTGTATTCCAAGAGAACAGCAAAGGATTGAAAGGTGCATAGGGCGAAACAGTGAAAGGCATATAAGTTTTGAGATGTTTTAGTTTTCTTTTTTTTCTTAAATAAATAAATAAACATATAAATAAATTATACGCATTGCAGTCAGCTCCTCAGGAACATATTTTAAATCGATTCTGCTTGTACACAGGCTTTTCTTGCACTGCTGGGCGCATGCTGTGAAAGGTGTACAGTCAGAGGACAACAAGAGCAAGTAGGCAAAATATTGACCTTGGGTATCGAAGAAACACATTTACATGCTTCATTTCACGAAGGTCAAATTCATACCCAAGAAACGGGTGCAATGATGCAATAGTTATGTGATACACAGCAGTCAAAAGTAGTCTAATGTCTTGTGATTTTCTCTTTTCAGCTTGCTGCCTTGGACATACTGATGTTGTTGTACTTTGTAGTAAGCAGTTTGATTGTTATGGCCTTAGGTCACAGCCATTTGAAAGGATCTCTGAAACAACTAGTTGTTTTCACCAAGCCACAGAGGTTTTTCCAGCAAATGCCTTTGCCTCCTTACTTTTTGGTGTCTTATGGTTGCTGTGTCCAGATTGGCTGCTTGCCCCAGGGGTATGCTCTCTCTACACCACATATATTTTTAATGTTTATGGCCTAAGTGTGTTTTAGATATTCATGAGGTCAGTGCTTACATATGCATTATTACAGCATTTGTACAAACAGTCACTATGAAAACACATGTATTTTGCATTTCAGCCCATGGAATTCATCTGTGGAGCATATGAAACCTAATAGGTTTCATATTTCATTTTTAAAAGATAATTCTCATCAACTGAATGGTTCCTTAGGGAACCAAAAGTTGTTCTTTAAAGTTATTGCTTCAAAAAACCATATCAGCACCTTTAGTTGTGTGAGTATATCTTAGTGCCGCATTCCTGCAAATGAAAAGAGTAGACGTGTGGGCAGAAGCCTGCTTCTGTGTTGCAGATGACTGGATCGGAAGAGAATCTTCAGCTGCACCTCACCCAGGCCTTCGGAGCCATGATGGTTGGCGACGGCTTTGTGTCATCCTCACTCCAGAGCCAGTCAGACACAAGCAGGACATCTGTCTTCAGCAGGCGCACTGTGGTAATTAACAACCGCACATATGACATTTAGTCACACTTACAATTATTTCTGCAGAAAAGCTGTCTTACAGTATTGCCAATTATTTTAGAACAGGGTCCTGCGATCCTGTAGAACCGGCACCGTTTGATTATGTCCCTGCTCAAACACACACACAGTTCAGCCAATCAGTTAACTGACAGATTTAGTATGTGTGTGCTTGAGTAGGGAAACTACCTGTGCTGGAACCGGACTGCACCCCTGTTTTTACAAGCTTTTCAGACACTAATTCTGTGAAAAAGTATGTCTGTGCTGAATGCCATTATACATGGTTTAACCTTCTGCAGTTCAGGTTTAGCATAGATATCAAATCATTTATAGTCATTACAGATCACTAGACAGATAGACAGACAGACAGCAGTTTGTATATGTGCCTCACACCTTTTTAGGGGCCAAAATTAATGGGACAAATGAACAATCATAAGTCAGACTTTCACTTTTTAATACTTGGTTGCAAATCCTTTGCAGTCAGTTACAGCTTGAAGTCTGCAATCCATAGACATCACCAGATGTTGGGGTTATCACTGGTGATGCTCTGCCAGGCCTCTACTGCAACTGTCTTCAGTTCCTGCTTATTCTTGGGGCATTTTCCCTTGAAATCCATGCTCAATCGAATTCAGTTCAGGTGATTGACTTAGCCGTTGCAATATCATTCCACTTCTATGCCTTACAAAACTCTTTGGTTGCTTTTGCAGTATGTTTCGGGTCATTGTACATCTGCACTGTGAAGCACCGTTGAATGAGTTCTGAAGCATTTGGCTAAACATGAGCAGATAATATTGCCTGAAACACTTCCGAATTCACCCTGCTGCTTTTGTCATCAGTCACATCATCAATAAATACAAGGGTGGAGGAAGACGAAGAGGTCAAAGGTTCGAATCCTACCTCCAGCACACCACCAATGGGTCCCTGAGCAAGACCCTTAACCCCAAGTTGCTCCAGAGAAACTGTCTCCTGCAGTTAGGGAATGGAATTCGCTTTGGATAAAAGTGTCTGCTAAATGCCGTAAACGTAAATGTAATATAACTGGAACCAATTCCATTAGCAGCCATGCCTTGACACTACTCTCATGCCCATGCTACCCCATGCTTCACTGATGAGGTGGTATGTTTTGGGTCATGAGCAGCTCCTTTCCTTCTCCATTCTTTTCTTTTCTCATTACTCTTGTTGATCTGTGTCTCGCCTGCGCATAGGATGTTGTTCCACAACTGTAAAGGTTGTTTTAGATGTTGTTTGGCAAACTCATATCTGGCCTTCCTGTTTTTGAGGCTCACCAGTGGTTTACATCTTCTTGTGAACCCTCTGTATTCACTCTGGTGAAGTCTTCACTTGATTGTTGAATTTGACACACATACAACTGGAGAGTGTTCTTGATCTTGTTGACTTTTGTGAAGGGGTTTTAATTCAGCAGGGAAAGAATTCTTCAGTCAGCCACCACAGTGGTTTTCTGGGTCTTTTGGTGTTGCTGAGCTCACTGATGCGTTCTTTCTTTTTAAGAATGTTCCAAACAGTTGATTTGGCCACACCTAATGTTTTTGCTAACTCTCTGATGGGTTTGTTCTTATTTTTCAGCCTAATGATGGCTTGCTTCACTGATAGCTACAGCTCTTTGGATCTCATTTTGAGAGTTAACAGCAACAGATTCCAAATGCAGTCTGCACACTTGAAATGAACTCTAGACCTTTTACCTGCTCCTTATAAATAAGATAATGAGGGAATAACACACACCTGCCCATGGAACAGCTGAGCATCCAATTGTCCCATTACTTCCGGTCATTTAAAAAGTGGGAGGCACATATAAAAACAGTTGTAATTCCTACACCTTTCACCTGATTTGTATGTAAATACCCTCAAATTAAAACTGAAAGTTAAAGTTTAATTTCAAATCCATTGTGGTGGTGTATAGAGTCAAAAAGATTAGAATTGTGTCAGATTTATGGACTGATAGATTGTTTGATAGGAAAATAGATAGATAGATTGATGGCCATAAAGTTTCTCTGTAATCAAGCCATGACTGACACTGAATGACATCTCAACCATTAATTAAAAATGTTACGATTCTGTGGAACTCCCCTTGAAATTGGTTATGTTGACAAGAACCAATCAATACCTTCCTTTCATCATCCAGGGAACATTGATGCTTCTGATGTTTGTGCTTTGTAACCAGCTGAAATCTTCAGCCTGGGTAGACTCGCACGTCTTGTTTGGTCTGGTTGCTGCTGGTTTGTGGACTGGAAACTCTATTCTGGGCTATCTGAGTTCCATAGAGGTCCACACAGGACTTTCTGTAGAGGAGATATACAAACTGGCTTTGCGGAGAAAGAAGAGAGTACAGTTATCATATTATGGTGCGACCCAGAGGAGAGCACAGAGACTGTAAACTTCAGCTCACCAGTCAAGGTCTACTGAAGAAACGCTGCTGCCAGGCTGATGCAAAATCTCAGCACCGTGGCGCAAAAAGCTCTAATAGTGAGAGGAAGATTTTTTTAACCTACTTTTGCACGTTGCTGTTAAAAGTACGCACATAAACTCACCTGACCCTCTGCCTAAGCAAATAGCATATATACCTTGCAGTGTCAACTGGTTATTTCTGGTCATAAATTTAGGCCTACGTTTACATTTAAGATAAATAAACTTTAAAAAATATATATTATACACTTATTATCTCATATCTACAATTGAGTGCACAAACAGTGATTGTTGGTAAAAACACTAGCATCAAATTTGTCACTCACTCACAACTACAACAGGGCAAATGTTGGTGGCACTTGTTTAAATTGTTAATGTGTACCACTACCTAACAGTGATTAGGTAGTTTTAAATTTTTAGAATTTATATCTATGTTTTATATATATATATATATACATATGTATGTATTCTATGTATTTTTGTACTCTGCAAAATCTGGAGCCACACAGTCTTGCCTCATTGTATATGTGTATTTAACTATAATGTTTATTGAACTCTCATGAACACATCAGTAGTTGTAAGCCGGTAAACATTTTCTGCCTGTTTTATCCCTTAAACACTTGTATAAGCTCCTGTCCCTCTGTAACTGACATCTTAAACCCCCTGTAACTGACATGTGACTAAGGTGCATTCTACCTTAAATAATCTTAAATCACTGGCCTTAGCCAAACTGTGCCAAACAAAGGGAAATTCAGGTCAGCCACAAGAGATGATGTACTATATTAATATTATTGTCACGGCTGGGACTCTTTTCTGCTTTTTGGTTTTTCTGTTTTTCTGTTCTGTTTGCCTTTTACCAGCAGTAGCTGAGGAACCTGAGTTCATTATGTTCTGTTCTGTTTGTTGATGCCCTTATGGCTTTTTAG
>JBBPDH010019201.1:0-10860 GCA_037974565.1 Clupeocharax schoutedeni
ATGCCCTCAGCTGCTTAACCAACCAGAACATTATCAGACAGGTTTAATTGATTTCATGCCAGGCCCAATAAAAAAAGCAATGTATTTAGTGAATAATCTTAGTGTGTTCATACTTTTGACTAGTATTGTATACAATTTACTAATGTAACATATGTAGAGTAGATATGTTAGACTATGTTAGATGGTTAATGTAAACTGAGCTTAAAATTGTGGATTACTGTAACATACCTGATTGTATTAGAGCAATGTGAAATCAAGTTTGGCTTGAATTGATGTTCTTGTCTGTGCAGGAAGTTCGATCTGAGGCTGTAATTGGATAGAGGTTGCCAAGCAGAGGCTGCTGGTTGCACATTATATGAAGACTGGAGCTGAAAGCCCTTTAGGTCTTAAAAACCTGTTCAGTTAAAAAGCTATTGTAAACAACATGTATAGCCAGAAGAACAACATGGAGAAATACACTAAATGTATTACACCAACTGGGAATTAATTGACATTCCATTCAAATACATGGCCTTTAATATGGAATTAGTCTCCCTTTCCAGTTATAAAAGCGTCCACTCTTCTTGGAAGGCTTTCCACTAGATTTTAGTCTTTCTATGGGAATTTGTGTCCATTCACTCTGTAGAACATTAATGAGGTCAGACAAAGATGTTGGACAAGAAGGTGTGGTTCATAATCTCCATTCCAGTTCATCCCAAAGATGTTGGATGGGGTTGAGGTCATGCCTCTGAAGGGGCCAGTCAAGTTCCTACCCACCAAACGTATCAAACCATGTCTTTATGGACCTTGCTTTGTGCACTGAGGCACAGTCCTGCTGGAATAGAAAAGGTTGTTCCTCAAACTGTGTCCACAAAGTTGGAAGCATGGCGTTTTTTTACAAAATGTCCTAGTATACGTGATTTTATTATACTTGTGGCAATGGGTATGATTAAAACACCTGAATTAAATCATTAAGAGGTGTGTCCTGATACTTGTGTCCATATAGTGTCCATGTAATCCATGTGTCCTGATACTTGTGTCCATATAGTGTCCATATAGTGTCCATGTTGCTGTGGGAATAAAAGAAAATGGCCAGAAGCGTGTTCTACTTAAGCCTGTTTAACAACATAAAAATCAGTATTACATGTCAGGTTTATTCAACGAATATGCTAATGGAGCATGGACTTACACCCATTACACAAACACAAAATGTTTATATTAAAATAATACTTATAATACTGTTATATTGTATAGCTATTATTCTATTGATTTTGCTGCTTCTACTTTTTTCTTTGTCCACTTTGCTGCAGTAATGCAAAGTCCCCACCCGTAACTAACAAAAGTTGATCTTACCTTATATTTTAAGCGTGTTTGGTTCATCTGTCCCTTTAAAAGGAAGGTTTCTTCAAGCCTGCCCTAATTTTAGCATCTGTGTTTGGAGAGCACAAGCCTCAGGAAATGGACTGTATCTATTAATGGATTTTTTCTTGTTTTGTGCTTTGCTCTCCAGCTTGCTTCCATCGCAGACAGCAAAGATCAGGTGTTTCCTGTGCTGGATGGATTCCAGGCCCTTAAGTCTGTTGTGAATTCTGTAAGACAGAAAAGCCCTTTCACTGTATCTGTGATTAAACTGTAGAACGAACCGATGCTCCAGATCAACAGTATTTAATGTTATTTACAGATTTTACAGAAGTCATGCGTGGAGATTTTTAATGTCGAGCCCTCCAGCGTGTGTGTGAATGGTATGTTGTGGCCTAGAAAGTGTTGTCAGCATTTTGAAGATGTTGCCTTTGCCTTATTTCAGTCTGTCAACAGCACACCATGTCTTCTGTTCCAGAGTCCTACAACATTGTTCTAAGAGGGAAGGGCTTCACTCAGGGGCGGAGCTCAGAGGGTGTGGTCTGCATATTTTCTGTCAATCAAGAAGAACCTTACAGTAAGCAAGTCCATCGTAAACTCGGTGGTTGTAGCAATACAAACAGCAGGTCCTGAGTTAGCTGTAAGGGCGCTCTGTAATTTGCTTTAGTTCACTGTAATTTGCTTTAGTTCACTGGGATTTGTGGGTGGAGGAATCCTGGAAGACCATAATTTTGTCATTAACCATTAACTAACAAGATCCAGAGATATGAGCAGATTTAAATCAACATAATTCTGGACCTGGCCTGGTTTTTGGAGAAATGTTTTTTGACATTTATAACTTTGTAATAAAGTTATTTTATAGACACAGTATTTATACATTTAATAACATTATTAATGAAATGTTAGGATGTTCCTGATAAAAATGGAATAAAATATAACTGTTTTTGTTACGCAAAACCACACGACCAGTGTAAGCCTTCAGGGAAAGAAATGATATTCACAAAAATGCAGAATATGGGCCCTATTTGGCTGTAGTGGTTAATGTGATTAAGCTACATCCACTCTCTTGTATTTGACGGTGACATTTGTAAGTCATGTGCTTTGGAAAACTCATCCACGCTTTAGCCGGCATGGAAACTGACCTGTGCACTATGGTGTTTAGAGGAGTTAAGAGTTTCCCATTAGTAAATGAAAGCTCTGTGCCTGAGTGTGCTTGGCAGCCTACAGTGATCTCACACTCTCATCTCTTCCTCTTAGATGAGAAGCCGACCATTGTGAAGGATGGTTATGTCCTGTGTCCGGCTCCAGTGTTGACTGAAGTAGGACAGTGAGTAGCATTCTTCCTGCTGCTGTTTCAGAGCACAGGCTGTCTATTAACAGAGCCGCAGCTGTTAGAAGCTGGCAGAGGAACAGAATGAGAAACATCATGAGTTCCTCTTGACTTCTGTTTGGGTTTCTGCTTGTAGCCATGAGAACGCTGATAAGGAGCGATTGCATGCTAAAACAAAGGGCCAAATAGAGTGGAGTGTGCTTGTGTGTGTGTGAGTGTGAGTGTGTGTGTGTGTGTGTGTGTGTGTTACGTCACTGCATTTTTGTTTGCCATGGCATGGCCTTTAGAAACTGCCTGAAAGACCGATACTCAGAGTGACCTGGGTAAACTCTTCTGTTTCAGTTTTTTTTTCCTATTTTTTGTAAGTGCTTTATGAAATCTCTATCTTCAAGTAATTCTTCATGCAGGAACTGTAGTAGTGCTTCTGGAACTGGATTAGTTTATTAGAGGAGATGAGTGATGTACAATGTGGGATTTGATTGGCTGATTGGATCAGGATAAAACATCTGTGTAATTTTCCTAAATTCACAAAGTAAAAAGGCCAAAGCCCGGATGTACGTATCACTGTAACCCCACTGGATGAACTCTAGTTTGTTATTCCTTTAGCATGAGATGGATTGGGACTGGACCGCTACTATCGCGGGGCCCCTGGTTTTAGCTAGTCACAGAAGGCCATTCACTCCACATCTATTACTTTTAGACTGCAGAAACTGCAGATTACTCCCAGACTGAAAAACTACACACACTGCAAATTCATACTGGATTAAAATCATTTGTCAGTTATCATTGGCAGGCTATAAAAACTACACCTGCAGATTCATACTGGATTCAAATCCCTACATAATCAGACTGTAAAAATTGCAGATTAAGACCGGATTAAAAATTTATGCAAAATTGTTATTGTCAGACTATAAAAACTACACACACTGCAGATTCATACAGGATTCAAATTAATGCACAAATATTACTGACAACTCCACACATGGCAAATTCAGACTGGGTTTAAATCACAAATCTTTTTCCATCTCCACAGGTAAAACTATTTTTGCAGTAAAATTTGCTATTTTTTCAGTAAAATTTGCCATCAGACAGGAATTACATACATTCTGAAGACCCCTGTGTAAGAATTGGTGTTTTCTCTCTCAACAGCTCAGTTGAAGTGTTGATTAGCTTTAACCATGGTCAGTCCTACATTTCGAGTCCAGTCGTGATATACGCCACCACGTGTGTAAGTTTAAAACATTAAGACTTGTATGACTAGTTTGTACCAAAATGGAAGTATTAAAACCTTTTTACTTGATTTACTTTTATGTATTATTCACTTTATGCTCTGGGTTACTTGAGTATAGGGTGTCCTTGAGTGCCTTGAAAGGTGCCTTTAAATAAAATGAATCCTAATAATAATAATTTATGTCAAATTTAGATGTACTTATTATTTGTCTGTGCATATTTTTGAAAGTCTAATGGGATCTTGGTGTGGGTGGTTCTCCTGGTTCTTCTGCTGCTGTTGGGTCTGGCCTTGCTTTGGTGGTTCTGGCCACTTTGCTGTACTGTGGTGAGCAAACATTTACCCAAGCAACATATGAAAACTGTACACTTAGATCTGCTTACTAGAGTGATAGTCAGTAATGATGATTTTTGCCCATTTAACAGGTCATTAGGGATCCTCCACCATCCCGGCCTCCTCCTCCTCGCCCAGTTCCTGTAAGTAGAATATGGTTTCTATACATAACTAGATTGCATTTTCATCAGAAAACGTGAAGTGTGACTGTGTGATTGCTATAAAACCAGTGATTGGAGACCCACACATACATTGATTTCATGGCTTTATGTTGCTTTTGGCTGCCATAGTCGTGATGTCATATTATTCACTCCGAGACACAGCTACACACCCCTCAACTTTCTCTCCCCACACAAATATGGAGATGACTCAACCAAAAACATCACATTTTTACATGATCACTACCCAGACCATGATCAACTGATTAAAATATCTGAATACACAAGCATTACACCGGATATTAAAGAATATATTAGCATTTGTCAAAATTCAAAACGGCTCAGACAGCTATAAAATGTCACAACTGCGTCCTGTCTGAGGTGAGAAGGCAGAGATGTGTACGCGTAGACCTCCATCACAGGACACGGTAAGGTTTTATTTACAAACTCAGAATAACAAACAGATAAGGCATGGTGGCCAAACTTAAACTAAGAAAGGGACAGGAGCACAAAATGAAGGTGAGGAGAAAGTATGTTCCCACACCAGGTACTGGGAAAGACAACCCTTATATATGGGGAGTAAAAACAAGGGTCAGATGAGGACAATCATGGACAGGAAATGAGGGTCAGGTGGTAGATAACAAGACAGTCCATAGTCCGGTGGCGCCCCTGGTGGGTACCGGTGAAACTGTGACATAAAAAGAATATTAATATTAAAGTAAAACGTAAGAAGAACAGTTACTCATTTAACGTGACAAACAGGCAGAGAATGTCTAAAGTTGCATCCATTGCTGACATATGGTCAGTTGTGCATACACCTCTTATAATTTAGAAGCTATTATGTATTTAAGAGCTCCATTCAGTACCTTTGGGATGACTTGGAGTGCAGCTTATGAACCAGTACTCATCATCAAACATCTTTTTTGTGAATATTCTTTTCAGTTTTCTCTGTCTTGTTCCACAGGAGCCAGAGGAGGATCCACTGCAAAAGAAGAAGTGGCCCACTGTGGATGCCTCCTACTACGGAGGGAGGGGTGCTGGTGGGATCAAACGAATGGAGGTAGATAAGAAATATTTAAAAATTAGAAAAGAAAAACGAAGAGTATAATCATGTTCAGCATATAAACATGTTTATAATGTGGTGTCAGTACTGTTGAATTTAAAGTCACCTCATTATTTAAAAGTTCTTTAAAATCATGATCGAGCTCAAATGAAATTCAAGGAATACACTGTGGAAATGTGGTTGATTTGTAGTTTCTGGTGTTTGTTACCATTGACACATGTTGCATAAGAGATTGTTTCCCAGTGATGGTCTTGGATTGTTAGGAGTTTTTTTCTGCTCTGATGATGAATCATTTTTACAGTAATCAGAAAATGCAATTCCCAGGCAGGCTCCATTGAGTATGATTAATTATTGAATTTCTTCAATAGTTAATCATAGGTAGTAAGCAGCTAAAAATGTATAAAAGCATTTTTTTCAATTGTGGAAGTTCCGTCGGTTTTACATCAATCCGTACACCTTCCCTTTCACGTCTCGTTGCTCATTAGCAGCTCAACACAGAGAGTCAGCTGATATCATCTGAAATGTTGATTGAAAATTATTTGATAGTACTGATTAAAAATATAAATTTTTAGTTCATCAGAAGAACGACCAACGGGAGACCTGCAAAAAAGAGGCTAAACTGAAACACTTTGTCAAGAAAAGTCTGTTCCCTTCAGGTTCGCTGGGGAGAGAAAGGCTCCACAGAGGAAGGAGCGAGGCTGGAGAAAGCCAAAAATGCTGTGGTCACAATGCCAGAGGACGAGCTGAATGAGCCAATTATAAAAGCTCCTTCACGACCACCACCTCCCTATCGCCCTCCACCTCCATCTAAATGGTACACCCCAATTAAGGTATGTCTTATGCTTAGCTTTGTGTTGCTTTGGCTGTTAACTGTGATTAGATGTGCACTAATTTAAAGTGCCAAGACAAGTTTGGTGTCTCAAGTTATGGGACCAGTGTAGCTAAAAAAGCAACAGAGGCTATTTGGCATTGTGTACTGTCATTACAAACTGGCACACACTGACATTTAATGTACAAAAATGTGGACAAAAGTATGTTGTACATTTAAAAACCTGTTTGTTTGTATGAACACATTACACATAATGATATCTGTAGTGTCTGTTTGTCCATATTTGTAGATGCAAGTCTGATACCCCTATCTTACTTTGGTTTAAGGTGTACAGTTTGAAAGATTTGTTCATAAAAGTTTACATAAATTGTCAGCTACATTTTTCCTAAAGCTCCAGTGCAAAAGACATGAAGCATGTTTTGGTTGACTTAATGCATTCATAGAAAGGAGATTTTTTTGCCAAACTGTTGCTTTAAAAAAGAGCCAAAATATTCATTGTATTCTATAAACTGCGTTTTATTAATGCTGTGCATTCAGGGGCGTTTTGATGCATTGCTGGCACTGCTGCGGCGACAGTATGACCGAGTGGCTGTCATGAGACCCACAGCAAATGATAAGGTATGATAGTCTTTTGAATGTTGAAATATGTGTTGCCTGTTTGGAACAAAAAACATTTCAAAGCAGAGTTGGATTGAGACGCTGGGACTCTGGAATCAAGAGTTTCTATTGGAAATTAGATTATATGCTGACACATCATCTGCTGAAAAAGACTTATTGCAAACTAAGAACCAGAGCATCTTTTGAGATCTGCTTGGGCTTCAGATAAATAAAGAAATAATGTGCTTAATGGAGACCAGTCTTTGTGCTAATGGGGGCAGTGTTTGGTGTGGCTGTCCAAGCAAAGACTCTTTAACTTATCAGGATGAAACGAAAATGGGACACACACACAAACACACACACACACACACACACACACACACACACACACACACACACACACACACATAACCACATGCACACACACACACGCACACACACAAACAGAACTGCACCATTTAGGCTGGGTGTGGTTGTTTGACTGGTTTTCAAAAGAAAAATGGTCTCACACACAAACACACATTCACTGTAAGAGGATTCATCACTATTAGCATGATTTGTTCAATACTGGAAGTCTGGCTATATGGTCTGGCTTCCCAGACAGACACTTTAGATTATCTGGATGAATAAAAAAATGAACACACACATGCACGCTAAAATGTGCACAGACACACACACACACACACACATACACACACACACACACACACACACACACACATACACACACATACACACACACACACACACACACACATATATACATACATACATACTCCTTCACACAAACTAGACTGCACCATTTAAGGTGCGGCTGTTAAGCTAGTGCTGAACAGAGCCACGGTCACAGACACACACACACACACACACACTCACACACATCCACACACTCGTCAAGAGGATTCATCACTATTGGCATCATTAGGTCAAGTGCTGAGGACTCGCTATTAAGTCTGGTTGTCCAAACAGAGACTCTTCAGCTTACACACACACACACACACACACACACACACACACAAACACACACATGCACAGGCCTTCACACAAACTAGATTGCACCATTTAGGCTGGGTGTGGCTGTTAAGCTAATGCTAAAAAGACCCCTGGTCACACATAGAGAGACACACATAGAGAGACACACACACAAACAGGGAGGATTAAGCACTATTAGCATCATTAGGTCAATAGTGGGAGTCTGGCTGTCGAGTTACTGGCTGTCAGTGACGAGACCCTGTCCTGACGTCTCAGAGTGGTGGGTGGCCTTTGACCTCAAACTGACCTGACTGTCACTCTCAGTTTGAACTTGACTGCAGTGACCGTACGGGGTCACGGCTATTATCATCTATCCATGCGGCTAATAAGGCTGTAAGGGTGGAATGTTCAAAACGCTATTGAAATTTAAAACTGTACCAACCCCCACCCCATTGCCTCTTCTGAGGTCTTTTATTTCATGCAAACCACAGAACTAGTAACTTAGTTACAGTTAATGCTTGAATTCAGACTCTTTGTATTGTGTAAACAATTCAATTGGGCTTTTGTCACATGTGGACATGTGGTGTTTTTATGTGAGACTGGTTTGGTTTTAGCGTTATTTTGCACAAGAACTGAAATAAAATTGTTGGGGTTTTTAAATAATCTGTGTAGTTAATGAATAGAACCATGCAGATTTGACATACAACACAAAATGGCTAAAATAGAATAAAAGATTGTTCCATATATGAATATATGTGTGTAGTAGGGTTGCCACTATTGGCCTAGTGATTATTTCTACCATACAAACACCCTGGACAGGATGCCAGTCCATCACAGGGCAGACACACACACACACACATTTTATATACACACTCACACCTCGGGGCAATTTAGCATCTCCATGTCACCTGAAATGTATGTCTTTGAGGAAACTATAGAACCTTTCAGAAACCCATGCAGGCGTGTGGTGGGATAATCAGACAGGCAATTTATGACAGCAAACATTTCGTTTTTCTTATTCATAAAAATCAGAACTCCAAATACATGGATGTTCATGAGATTGTGCTGTTGTGGGTTTCCTCTTAAATTGTGAAACTCTAGTGTATCCTTACACTCTCAGCAGCTCAATGGACTACATTTCCCTCAGCCGCTATGGGGTTTTATCAGTAATGAACTGTTATAGGCCTCTCAGTATAAGTTATATCAGAAGTAAGATAATAATTGTGGATTTAACTGAACAAAGGCTAAATATGGCTTTTTATTGAAATTGTATTGGAAAGAGATTGCTAGTACAAAACACTTGGGTACTGTGTGGGCTATTAAAAAAAAAAAACAGCATGAGACATTTAAATATACAATATCATCATGTAAACTGCAATAAATTCTGTGCCTATTTTGTGAAAATTAATGTGTTATATTATTAATAATCAAGTTTAAACAAGTAATTACAATTGCATTATGATTATTAATTAAGATATTTTTATGAAACAGTAATATTAAGTGTTTCATTTCATTTTCATTTGATTTTCTATTTCAACTTATTGACGGGGATTTCTTTATAGTCATGGCTGCACCGTCCCAAATCAAATACATCACGTTTTTTTTATATTGACCTGCAATGGCCCAAAAACCCCCAGAAGGACTTATTAAATTTTTTTTTTATTTAATTATGCAGAAAATGTTAAAATAATCTATGAAATGTAATGGCCTTTTTATAAGAACAGGGTGTTTTAGTACCTTAAATTCTTTGTGTCCATTAACAATACCTGTCATAGTTCTGCGTCTGTATTTAACATTAGGCATTCATCATGCCTGGTTAACCATCAGGACAGCAGCTTCCTCAGCAACGCTTACTTCCAAAGCTCCCTCAATTGAGTTCAATTACCATAAATGTCACTGGCATGAAGTGTGTCAAAATAATTCCTTGTGACCACATGACATGCATTTGAACAACCTGATGTGAATGAATGAGCGCCATCAGTTCTGGGTGATTGTGATGAGCACTCGAAAATGCGTGGTGGGACAGGACTTTCTGCCGGTCTCTAAATGAGGGCATAAGCAACCCAGTGGGGGGGACACTGGCTGTTTTGTCATATTTTATATTTATATGAGATAATGAGGAGTGCCCAGCAGTGCCTCGGGACTGGATGACCATTAACCTTTCATCTTTTTGACCGTAACTTTGTTTTTGTGTTTCAGGGGCGCTGCATCAAGTTCACGAGGATTTAGAGTAATTAAGCCAACCACTTTGTGTCTTCTTTAAGTGCCTGCTTTCTGCACACAATGTTTGGATAGTCTGTGTGCTTTTAGATATAAACTGTTTATTGCAATTTTGCAGTTGCAGTATTTTTTATTTTTTTTGGCATAATGGATGAAGTGTTTCTAATGACTTAACAACTCTAACCTCTGCCTGTTGTAGATTAGTGCAATTTGTGTGCATATAGGAAATGAGAGATTGGCAGAATGTGCACTTGCCTTAGTATTTGACACTTAAAACTGATCTTTTAAGATTGATGGTAATATATACTGATGGTTTAATGAAGCTCATATGCAGTGATTATGATTCAGAATTGAATGCACTTAATTAGGGGAAAAAATAAGCACTGATCTAGAAAACCAATTGTAAATGATATGTTTTTTGCGAATGTTATATTGAATGTCACAGTCTCAAAAAGGGAACATTTTGCAGATATACAGTGTTGTGCAAAAGTCTTGAATACCCCCTCATTTGTTTTGTATTAAAGATTAAGTGAAAGAAATGGAAACAGATGTTTTATTGAGACAGGCTGCAAAGTGCCTAAAGGTGCCTAGATAAAGGAGTTCAGCTACTCAGCATTCAGCACCACCAGTATACTGATCACCGCCTGGAACAGACATGGGCAAACTATGGCCCGTGGGCCATATATGGCCCATTGGGCTTTTTAATCTGGACCGGCAAACTCGTCCATGTTATATTATTAAATTATATTTTATTATAAAGACACCTCAATCATTTTACCTAGCTGTAATTCC
>JBBPDH010019251.1:0-10858 GCA_037974565.1 Clupeocharax schoutedeni
AGACTGTACTGTACAGTTTACACTGAACTGCTGTCTCCTGCAGTGCTAGAATGTAAATAGTGATGTTAGTCCTGTATAGACTGTACTGTAACACAAAAAAAGCTGTGTCGACCGGGCCTCGTCCGCCACGTCCCCTCGTCTTCCTACTGGTTGATTATGTTTGGGCATGGTTCTTAGCAACCCGGCACGTGGACGAGGGATCGGACGAGGCCCGAACGTCACCAAAGCAAAACAATGCGGAGGATATCTGCAGTTTCAGCATGGTAGTTGCTCCAAGTTAAAGTGGGGGTTTACTGTATAAATGCGTTGGTTTTTGTGACCACACAAAATGGTCCATTCAGCTAAATGACATATATGGGCTGTATGGAATGGGCAGTAGATGGTCTGCTTTGAAAATTGTCCATACATCAGTCTCTTTTTATCAAAAAACGCATGAATTTCCATGATATGGGCCGTTTCAATCTCATCAGTGTTCAGTGTCACCTCATCATGTGAGTGTTAGATATGTGTTTGATTCTCTGTGAGAAGACGGCTTGGATTTCATCCTCTTAGTCTTGTTTCCTGCATCTGTTTTTTCTCCTCTCTGGAGCTGTATAAAGGAATGAACAGCTCTGTTTGCAGGCCACTCATGGACTCCACATAAAACCTTGTCTGCAGTTCTCCAGTTCAAAGGAGTTCTTCACCTCAGCCACTAAATGTCATGTTCACATTTGCCTGCTTTTGAGGAATGCTTCAGCGTCTTCAGATCTCATACCATGCCTTTAATACTTCACCTTGAATGCTCACCATAACATGCCTTCATTTTTCTAGCTTCAAGGAGATTCTTGCCCATTTCTCATTCAGAGTTTGCTTCAGATCGTTCATTGCAGAGAGACTTACTGCTTGGATTTCCTTTACAGTTGTGGTGAATAGAAACAACTGGCCATCACTGTAAGCTTCTCTGTAATGGCACGTTTCACAGCAAACCTGTTTCGAATGCCTTTGCATCTCCATTATTTAGTCAGAACTTCCCTTTAATAGGTACCCGTAAACACTAACATCACAAATGATTAGTAAAAGCCAGCTGGGGCCATTCAATTTAATGCGAAATGAGCCTGCCTGCCTTTGCCCAGCTATGGTTGCATTGTTTTGGGTGCAATTTGTAATCTTAAGGAAGGCTTTGCAATGCATGAGCTGCATCCACATCCACTGCTATGTTTGTGGTGCCCTTCTTACAAAAGCAGTTTGAAAAATAAGTCTCCATACTCCATAAATGTGGTGTCTGCACGTTGATGGGGTTCAAAAATGAATTAATACACATTCTTGATTAATATGCATCTTCTAACATCTCTCTGTGTGTGTTTGTGTGTTTATGCCAGTGCGCAGTAAAACAGGCACAGGTCATGGCGAGAAAGCTGGCAGAGATGGATCCAGCCAGAGGGTGCCACGTCAGGCCAGCGCCACCAGGGGGCAGAAGAGCACCAAAAGTTCGGGCAGCAGCAGCTCGTCCTCCCAGGTCACCTCCAACTGAAGCGGAGGTCTGGACCATGAGGCTGATCAAGAACCTTCCTTTTTATATCAAACCAATGGATGATCCATGCATCTGCTCTGCTGTGCTTTGCAGCCTTGTTTGTTTATTTATTTGTTTGTTTGTTTCATCCATAAACTGGCCAGCAGGTCTGCAGATAAGTACACAACTACGCTGTAGTAAATGAATAGGAAGCTTTAAGAGTAATAACTGAGGGGAAAAACCTAGACTTATTTTAAAGGGCTCCGATCCCCTGTTTTACTAAATCCTTGAGGCCCTCAAACACGTTTTTTAATATACAGACGTAGTTTTAGGGGAAAGTGTTGTTTTTTATGGCATCACTAAAACAGTGGATTTTCTGCAGCTTAGTGTATGAACTGTGTGGATGTGGAGGATAAGCAACATGTTCTAAATATGTTTTGCTATTGATTCATACACTCCTATTTGAAATTGACTGAAAGGGACAAAGCTGAAGCCTCTCCAAAAGTGTAAGACCACTGCAAATCATGAGTGACTCTTGGAGGAAGTGTAGGGAGAGAAAGGACTGGCCTTGATCTTGTGAAAGAAAAAAACCTTGGCAGTCGACTCCGCAAGAGGAGGTCAATTTTACCTTCATTCAGAGGTGCGTTCCTACAGTGGAAGGCCCAAAGAAAAGGAGCGAGGGATAAGTTCTTCATTTTAAGATTCTGGCTGAGCGACCCACCCTTAATTACTTCTGTCTTTCCTTTTAAAGAACTGGAATTAATCGTGTCTTACTTTATTGTTTTTGTTTTTTATATTGGATTAAATAAACCACCATCCTCTGGCTTGTGTAAAAGCGTGTGAAATCCTCTCCTTGCTGTTCTTATAGCCCACCTTTTATCTCCTTCCCATAGAACACCCAAAAATGGGTTCTTTATAGTGATGCCATACAACAGGGACCCTAGCACTCTGGAATGTTCTGGCCCAGTATTTCTGAGAGCCTGAGCAGATGCCCTTGATCACCTGGACCAGGTGTGTTGCACTGGGGTTGTAGATCTCCACAGACAATTCTTTGGCCTAGTGGGTTGGATATTTGCCTCTGGACCAGGAGATCATGGGTTCGAATCCCACCTTCAGCATACCACCAATTGGTTCCTGAGCAAGACCCTTAACCCCAAGTTGCTCCAGGGACAGACTGCCCCCTGTAGGTAGGGAATGGAAGTCACTTTGTATAAGTGTCTGCTAAATGCTGTAAACGTAAATCGCATTCACAAACTTTGGTTCCTGAGACTCTTCTAATGAGGCTATTAGTTTGATCAAATGGGTTGGGAGCACAGAATACACAAAAATGTGGTCAGTGGACTACCCAGAATAAGTATATGAAACACCGCTCTAAATCTGAGGACACTCTGTTTGAAGAACAGTTCAGTGATTGGTTCTTAAAAGCAGTGGTTATCAGAGACTTTTGAAGGTCCAAAATTTCTAGCCTGTGATGCTGTTGGGTAGGAGCAAAAATGTGGACCATCTGGGGTGGCCTCTGAGGACCTTCCTGAAAGCCACTGTTTAACCATCTTTCGTAAATAACACGTGGTATAAAGGTTCTGGATTAATGCATTTTTTTTGAGGAATTGTGCAAGCCCGGAACCACTTCGAAAGCTTTAGATTAAAGCTTTAATAATATTCAGCAATCACTGTGGTCTTTCCTCATTATTAAACTGTAATAGCACGCCACTTTTGTAAGTTTATCACCTCACTGTACTTAAAGTCTTGGCAGCCTTTGTGCCACGGCAAACAGGGATAAAATATCTGCAGCCTGCTTCCTGGTCCGTATGAAATTCTCCTTGACCCTTGCGGGTCAAAAACTACTCACCGTGAAGAACGGTGACTTCTCTAGGAGCTCTGTGCAGGCTTTTTGTACCGCTTGTCCTTGTGTGTGGAAGGGGGGGCAGGCGGGCGGGCGGTGTGGCGGGGGCTTATGGTCGCACTGGGTGAAAAAGTAGAGTTCAAGGCCGGACCCTCAGGAGGCAACTGATGTCAGCAGCTAAAGATTATGGTCTATACAGAATGATTCTTCTGTGGCTCTAGTTGGGTTGAGGGGCTGCTTTTATGCTTCAAACGCAATTTCGGGAACAGATGTTTAGCCGTAGAAAAGCAGAGCATTCTGCAGCCTTTTGTTCTTGCGTGATTAGTACAATGACCTCTCCTGATCAAGCCAGCCAATTAAACGTACGGCGGAATGCTTGTTGCACTAGGTCTCATAAACAGCTTTTGAAAGGATAACGGCATTGGCACATTTAATGGCGACTTGTGGAGAAATGCAGGCGTCTCAGAGAAGCTCGCATTGACAAGACCGCTTTCTTTATCGTGCATTCGGGCTGACCTCTTGCAGAGAAAAGGTTGAAGAAGCACGCTTAGGAATGTCTACTTTTCAGACCCGCGCTAAATGCCAGTGGCTAGTTTGTGTGCTGTAATGTCAGTGGCTAGCTTCAACGCTCCACTTCCCGGTCAATGGTGGATGGACGGCCTTTCCTGTTTCAATGCCGATCAATTAGTGGCAGCGGTGGCAAGGCAGTCAGCGCCAGCAGAAAGGCGGTTCCCCCACAAAGACGCTGCTTGCTCAGCCGTTATTGTGTGCGCTGAAACGTGCGCGTTCGAAGTCTCAGAGTGCGCTGACCCTACCTTTGCCTCTGTCGTCGCTGCCCACAAATACGCCTTAGAAGCCTTTCATTTCTGAAGGTAGAGAATTTCTTTTTTAATTTCTCCCCGTGTTTCTTTTCATGCCGACTTGTCGGTGGTGATGCCGCCTGACACGCGTGGCTGATATTGGACACTAGGTGGCACTGCCGTCACTGCAGGAGGTGTCCGTCTCATCGCAGCCTTCCGAGCTGTGCAATATGGGATGGTACGGGAGTGAAATAACATATTTGTTTCACAAAATGGGTCGAGCTGAAGAGGCACTTCCCCACGGTTCAAGCTGCCGGGGTCTCACTTAGTAACACTTAACTAATTATTGAGAGTTTAATGTAGATGTGTGCGTGGGAGGATGCTTGTTTTGTGTGTCTGTGTGTGTGTGACAGAGTGTGAGAATGTGTTTGGGTATAGTGGGTGAGAACGAGAGGCCAGGTACCCACAATCTGATGCAGACAGATGGGTTGCACCGCTTGACAGAGTTGGTACATAGAGGAACATGGAGCATGTGAAACTGAACTGAGAATGGGGAGGATGAGTGGAAAGAGAGGTGAACGGTTTCTCTGAAAGAGATGGTGTGAAATGGAGAAGACGAAGGAATGCGGGTGGTGAAAGAGAAAGAAGGATCAACGCCGTTCCTTAACTGACTGAAGAGAACGGAGAATGCGCGTAGAGGAAAGGAGTGAAAGGAGAAAGAAAGAATAAAATAAAGACCCGACATTATAAGGCTGTTTGTGAAGACATGAGGGGTTGAGAGAAAGAAAGGAGAAAGAGAAGATGTTGGAAGAAAAGGAGAAAGGGATGTGTTGGAAGAAGAGAAAGAAGAATCAAGAATCGGAACTAAAGAATCAAATAAAAAGGAACAAATAAAAAGGAACAAGCCCAGTGGAGGAGAATGGAACCAGATGTCTGGCTCTAAAGCTCATTCACAGGAAGGTATTTCAATAAATGGCGCATGAGGCATTGTTTCACCAGAGTGTCAAGTAGGGCAAAATCAGAATTAGAAAATTATTGATCCTGGGTGGCTTAAATAATATCATTTAGTTTTCTAGTATTCTACTTCCAGGGACAGATGGGTACATCTTTGTTGGGCACCTCGTGAGCCCTGGTTCCATTCTCCACTACTGTAAGGAAATCCAAGTCACAGGTCCAAATACACGGGTCCAAAACAAATGTTATAAAAGCTGGATAGGAAGACAATAAAATGACCATGAAAACAATCGCCAGTTAATACTCTAATTATATAGTATTAAAGATTAATTATATACTGTACAGCGATTGCACGCTCAAGGGTCGTGCCACTGCTAAATTCAGTCTGCTCAAAGTCTTGCTCCAGCAGAGATCATTGCTACTGAAGCAGCAGTGCTGTTGGTCAAGGATGCCCATTTGCCCGTCATAGCTCACCTTGAGGCAAAAATCATTGCCAATTCTACGTACGTCTTTTTCCAGTTTGTTTTTGTTAGATGTACTCGTTGCCTGGTAACCCTGTATCCAGTCACTTGACGCTTACAACCAAGTCCAAGAACAAGTGCTTTTGCTCTTGAGGCAAAGAAAACCCTGTCTCAGTCCTGCCCAGCTGATAGGTGCGGTCGTGGCTGAGTGGGTAGGATACTTGCCTTTGGACCAAGAGGTCATGGGTTCGAATCCTACTGGGTTCCTGAGCATGACCTTAACCCCAATTTGCTCCAGGGAGAGACTGACCCCTGTAGGTAGGGAGTGGAAGTCGCTTTGGATAAAAGTGTCTGATGAATGCCATAAATGTAAGTAAAGAGGGAGGAAAACTGTGATCATTCGATGAGGAAGCATGAGGGAATATTGAAAGTTCTCGATTACTTCAGCAGCTGTGGAAACGTACCTCGGGGTGGAGGTAGCTCAGTGGGTAGGAAACTTGCCTCCAGACCAAGAGGTCATGGGTTTGAATGGGTCCCTGAGCAAGACCTTTAACCCCAAGTTGCTCCAGGGAGACTGTCTCCAGTATTTAGAGAATGGAAGTCGCTTTGGATAAAAAGTGTCTGATAAATGCCGTAAATGTAAATGTACACTGTGTGATGACTTTTGTCTCCATAGACCAGCGTGGCACAAAGCAACATTCAAATGACAGAAGCAATGTAACTGTAAAGTAATGTAACAGTAAAGGACAGGACGTAAACCTTCCAGAGTGGCTTCAATTACTTCAGGGGCAGTTAGCAGCATTTAACAAACAATACAATAAATAGAAATGTGTATATAATATTGTAATGTAATATAATATTGCACCATACAGATACTATAGCTTATTAGACATTTAGCAGTATTGAACCACGCCGAGTGAGTGTAGTTTGCAGTTTATCAAAGCGAGTGACAGGACATGAGTGAACAAAGATAAAGTGTGAAAAAGTTTAATAGAAGAATTCTATAAATTGAGGTAGTTCACTGAAATGTGCTGGTTAACCAAGGTCTAGATATTTAGGCACATCCAGTTCTGAAGGCCTTTTGTAAAAAACTGCTGTACTTTTGTGTGCAGTTGGCATTTCACCATAGTGTATTACACTGAAGGCTCGAGAGTCAGTGTTGTTCCAGTGGAGCAGACCTCAAAGACCGTCAGCACTGGAGAGGGAGCGAGCATCTGGACGGGAGCAGATGTTCCCTCGCAGGAGCCAGTGCTTCTGGAGAACTTGTGCAGTAGCACTGGACTGATTGCGCCCCCCCCCCCTCCCAGCATTCAAGCATTAGCTAAGAGCTATATGGTCTGTCTGTAGGCTGGTGGGCGTGTATTTGAGCAGACATATATAAATGCACTGTATCTTCGATGTCCTTGAGTCCATAGCCAGATGTCTAGATCTTCTGTGAAAGTCATGGGCGTCAGTTTGAGTCCATTAATGGAAGTGCAGACGTTTACTCTAGAACGAATACTTCTACCAGGGGTACACTTCATATTGCCTACCTTATGCTAAATTTACACAATTCTGTCTTGTCTAATAGTCCTGGCAATGACTTGAAATTCACACTCTCCTTGAACCACTTGCACATGTTCACTTCTGTATTGTCTGTTGTCCTGTCTTTGTTTATTGTATAATAGAGAGTTAAAAAATAAACTTTAGTTTAGATTAGAATTTAAGGGTAAGGACTAGCATTATTTATAAGTAATTTATTTGTGAGTAATTTATTTATAAGTATTTTATAAGTATTTTATTTATGAGTATTTTATTTATGTGTAATTTTTGTTCCTATTTTTTATATTTTTATATTTATATTTATTTCCTAGATAGAATGCAACATGGGGGCGTGGCCTGTGTGAAACGGAATTCCGATACCCTGTATACTGTTTATACTGTGATATTGAGAGTTAACCTCTCTTGAATCTCTTGAATCTTGAAACCTGAACTAGGCCATAGACACTTTGGATACATACATCTCCAGGGCTAATGTCATTATCACCGCAGCACTCTGGCCTATAACACAAATGGACCCCAGCACCTTCGGCTCATCCTCATGTTGTTGCCATCAATTTTTTATCGCCTGAATTTATTTTATTTTTTTTACTCACGATCTCACAATTTTGCTGCGATTTATTCCACACATTCACTTTTCGCTCCACCAATCCTGCTGCTGGGGGTCTCAAGTGTGCACATTTCTCACCCTGAATGCACCACAGCCATGAAACTCTGTGTGAGGATGAAGAAACAACATGTCTGCTATTTATAAATACCGTTCCGTTTATCTCTCCACCTGCACCTGAACAAGGGCCTTCCTCCTGCCGGTTTAAAACCTCTGATGAGCTTGTCTTTGAGCATAAACACGCCCATCAGTTACACCCAAGAACACCAGACCTTTCTCACCAAACGTTCACTCATGTTAAACTAAGGATGACAAGACAAGGGCTTCAGGCAGGAATTTCTGAAGATTTCATCTGAATTCCCTTTTGGGAACAACGTGATGGTGAGAGAGACAGGCAAGGAGGAGAAATCAGGAAGTACTAGAGAGAGTGTTTAGTTGAAGATGCTGGAAGCCATCGAGATGGAGAAGAGTGGAAGGAAGGAAGAGAGCAAAGTAAAAGAAGGGTGGCATCTAGACAGCTCTTCAAACGAGAGAGCAGAAGGAAGAATGGAGAAGGAGAGCTTTCTGGTTTGGTGATGTTGGAAGTGAAGGAGGTGGGGATGGAGGGAAAGAGTGAAAGAGGAGTGTGTGTGTGTGTGTGTGTGCTGGAGGTTTTTATTGTGGCCGTTTGTCGTGTTTATGTGGCTGGAGCTGTCCGCTCCCTCTCGCTTCGTATTGATGGCGGTGCAGGGCTGCTGGGATTGATGGTGCCATATTGCTGTGCTCCAGCAAACCTAATGACCCGAAACCCGACAGCGGCAGCAGCAGCAGCACCGCCAGCTTTAACCCCTTCACACACTCCTGCTTGTGGAAGGATGGGGGTAGGGGACGAAGCATTTCTGCTTACCTGCATATGCATTCTGTATTAGCTACACACCTTCAGTTCCCTGTTTCTGTCAGCGAAAAACTTCACACCTCCATTTTTGTCATTTTGTTATTAGCATTATGTTTGGACCTAACTGTGTGAAATTTCCTTTGAACAGACCAGTGGAAATGGTCCAAAAAGTCCATTATATGTTATATATATGTCCATTATACCCAAATGTTAAGATCATTTACTTTCTGTTCTACTTTCTGTTCTAAAGTTCAGGGCTATGGTACTTCAGTTCAGTCTTGGACTCGAGGCATGATATCTATGGTCTATGATGTGTCTTGCACTAGGGCCCCCTTGTAAAATAATAAACTCAGTCTTGTCTTGGCCTTGAATCTCTTTTGACTAGTCTTGTTCTTGAACTTGACCTTTGAAAGGTGGCCTTTACTACAGCTCTGTTGGAGATACGTCGTTTTTCAGATCGAGAGGATATGCATACGTAATGTTGGCTAACTTCCGTTGACCTGTCTGTGCTCCACCCATCAATATTATTCTTCACATCTACCATCAGGACCAGTTTTTGGAGCATTTGAGGGCGCATCCACCCTGGGAAGCCATCCAGTCACGTTTTTATTAGTGACATCCTCTTAGAGGGAAAAACAGTGTAACTATGCAGGCCTATACCCAACCACCAGTCCAGTATTGTTCAGGCCAGGCTGCTGCTACAGCTTGACTGGGATGATTGTGGACTTGAAAATGGATGCTAAGCAGTGGTTGGATGGAGTGCCAGGTTTTATAGGTTAAAGATTTAACCTGGACTGTTCTGTTGGAACTACGAACAGGCTAATGTTAGCGTGATCACTTCAGATGCAAACGTCAGATTCTCGTTTGGTTGGTAGTGTAGACCAGTGGTCCCAAACCTTTATTCGGTCACGGACCGGTTTAATATCAGAGACTATGTTCACGGCGCGGCCTTTAAGGAGCGGCAGATAAATATCCGTATACGTGTTTATACACATAAATGATACACATAAAAATGGGGATATTTAAAACTATAAAAATGGGGATATTTTAAATATATAATAATAAAGCTAAATCCATGGGTGTACTCGCAGCTTTATTAACAGCGTTTCCATAACAACGAGCGACAACAGAACACGGGGAACATCCCGTGGACGGGTACCACATGACCCACGGCCCGGGGGTTGGGGACCACCGGTGTCGGAAGTCATCTGGGAACGGAGAATAATAATCCACTCCAGAATTTTATTCCAACCACATAAAACAACAGCTGAGGAGGCCAGACCAAAAAAGTACCAGGGAGGTTTTATTACTCTCTGGACTCAGGTGACCTGCCTTGGCGGGACAGGTCAATTCCGCTTCTCCTGCTTACATCCCCATCTCTCAGTGAAGATCTGCTCCCTAAAGCCAGCAGTCAGTTTTTCTCAGTGGCCATTAGGGGGCAGCGTTTTTCTTCAACCTGTCTTGGCTCAGTTCTCAAGTTTGTTGGTTCCTCGCTCCCCCTGTGTATTGCCCATGGCATGTTGAGATGTGTTTGTGTGTGTGAGAGAGTGCCATTGGCAAGAAAGAGAGAAACACATGCGCACCCCTGCCGAGTGGAACATATTTGTTTGTTTTACTGTTTTGTTTCTGTTCCGAAGAATTCTGACTTAAGCTTAGACGGCATCCAGGGCGAGGTAGTGAGTTACTTGTGGTGTTTATTTGTGCAGCCATGTGTTTGCTTAAGCGGTGATATGTGATTGCTCCACAGCTTTTTGTCATTATTATTATTTTATTTCACAGTAACTGTGTGTTTGCGTCAAAGAAAGTGAAAATATCTGTATGGTTCCTCAGGATGAATGGGGGCTCCAATTTATACTTCCAGGATGACAATTCATGTTTTAATGGCTCTAAACCACCTAAAGATACAATTCTTATAGCTCTAAAGAATCCAAAGACACTCTTCGTTTTACCTTAAGCAGTCAAACAGACTCTCCTTATGGGTCCAAAACAACCAAAGACACTCATTTAATTGCTCTAAAGAACACACTCTTCTTATTACCTTAGAGCAGCCAAAGACAGAGCAGCACAAAGTGGGGCATGTCCAGTTCAGCCCCTCTCTTTGTCACTAGCAAGAAGTTTACTTGTGTGAAGTGTACATCAGTTATGCAATGAGAGTCAGATAATGCATGGAACCTGAAGCTGCTAGCTAATCATTGATATGAAAGTAATAATTTGGTCATACGTGAACACACCACAGCACACGGTGTGAACAGCATGAAATACTTCCTCTGCATTTAACCCATTCACCAAGT
>JBBPDH010019262.1:0-10858 GCA_037974565.1 Clupeocharax schoutedeni
ATAAAACATTTCTCCATCATATAAATATTACTGTTGTTGTGGCTGTTGTTGCTGTCATTCCTATTATTATTACTGAAGCAATGAAGCCTTCAAAACTGATCTTTTTGGGGCATGGCACATTTCTCCCAAGCACTGAAGCAGACTTCCATGTGCAGACTTCCATTTTTCTTACTTTTATTTGAACTTATTTGAAATGCATGAGGGCCAAAAACAAACACAGAACACTAACAAAAGGAGAATGGAGAAACACTCAACACACAAGTAAGGATAACGGTGGATTGACACTCACGTCCACAACAAACTAACTTAAATACAAAACTCAAAACTCAATAAAACTATTGAAACACAAAACTAATTTTCCATAATTAAAGTCAAAACTAAAAAACACAAAAGCACGGCCTCTAGTGGGCGCTGACGAACCCTAACAGGGAAATATTAGCAAAAAATCAAACAAATATTTCATGAAGGTACTATGTATAAACATTGATTACAGAACCCTTTAGGACGTTCCTGTTGTTAAGTATTGAGCTTGTGTACACTTGTGTAGCCTAAAATTAGAAGATTAAGATTAGAAGATTCTGGTTGTCAGACAGAAAGCAGTTGTTGAAATAACCTTCAGGGAGTCAAAAAGATATGTTTGCATTGTGATTTTAACACTCTGACTCCTAATTAGTGTGAAAATACAGAATTGTTGGCTGCCAAATATATACAGGCATTGAACTGAATGGAGGCATGTGTGGCCCTGATTAATATACTCTCGATATTTATTTTCTCAGACGAAGTTACCATGGAAGAAGTGGGACAGAGCACTCAACTCAGGGCAGGGGAGCTCATCATAATTGTGGTGGTGCTAATAATGTGGGCAGGTAAGGTTACTTAGCAATGGAAAAAAGAAATCCATGCAGACACTAACAGTCTTTCCAGGTAATTAACAACCTACCAACAACACACAATGGAGGGTTGACTGGAATCAAGTAGAGAAGAGTTAATTGGACACAGGACAAGGGTGCAGGGTTTAGTTGAGAGGGAGCTTAATTGACTCAAAGCTTAACTGAGGGGAGTAAAAAAGGACAGGGTTCCTTGGACATGTAAATGGGGTGTGTATAACTGAAAACAAACAGATGAACAGAGTCAATGAACAGGGCTGGGATCAGAAGTTGCAGATAAATTGGGTGGGTTTAATTGAATAACAGTAACAGGAGAAGGGTTATCTGTATACTTGTAAATATGGTTAACTGTACTTGGGTAAATGGGGTACAGCATATGGACAAAAGTATTGGGATACACCTCTTAATTGTTGAATTCAGGTGGCCCATTATTTCCAGTGAAGGGCAATACCATGGACACAGTTGGCCCTTTTCTATTCCAGCATAACTGTGCCCTTGTGTTCAGTGTGGAAGAACTTCACTGGTCCATGACCAGATCCATGACCACAACTTCATCCAACATCTTGGGGATGAACTGAAATGGAGATCATGAGTCAAGTCTTCACATCCAACATCCAACAAAAAAAAAGGGGGCAGCGGTAGCCTAGTGGTTAAGGCATTCGCCCTGTGATTGGAAAGTCCAGGTTCAATTCCCAAGACCGCTAGGCACCTCTGAGGTACCCTGAGCAATGTACCGTCCCACACACTGCCCCCGGGCGCCGTGTTCCTGGCTGCCCCCTGCTTCACTTGGTGAATGGGTTAAATGCAGAGAAAGAATTTCGTGCTGTTCACACCATGTGCTGTAGTGTGTTCACGTATGACCGAATGATCACTTTCAGTGCCTGACCTCATAAATGTTCTACAGAACATGTGCACAAATTCCCACAGAAACTCCAAAATCTTGTGTAAAGATGTTGTAGCTGCAAAAGTGGAACCAAATCTGAATTAAATCTATATTTAGAATCCAATGTCAATAAAGTCCCTGTTGGTGTAATGTTCAGGCATCTCAAAACTTTTGTCCGTATAGTGTATGTAGGGGTGGGTATGTATTCGGTCCAGCTGGACACAAGTAGACAGGGCTAAGGTTAATTGAATACAGATTAATATGAGTTAGGCATAAGGCACAGGACAGGCAATCCAGACACATCTGTGGAAATCAAACTGACAATATTTTGCTGTAAAAGCATGTCTGAAGGTGTTAAAAGGTAATATGTCAAAGATGATCTCATGTTTAAGGATTCGGTTAGCTTACCCTATAATACCCTATATACCCTATAATAATACCTATATATATATATATATACCTATATATAATATATATAGATATTTTTGCTGCCTCTTTTCCAGTGCAGATGCTTTTCTCTGATTTTTTTTCTTTGTCTATGTTTCTCTGTCAGGCGTGATTGCCCTCTTCTGTCGTCAGTATGACATAATTAAAGACAATGAGCCCAACAACAATAAAGACAAAGCCAAGAACTCTTCAGAGTGCAGTACACCTGAGCACCCGACGGGTGGGCTGTTAAGGAGCAAGGTATAACTGCACCTCATCTTCCCCCTCAAGAGCTCAGAGGACATCAGGCAGGTGAAATGCTCCTGCAATATCTTTCAAATCCCAAATTTCATTTTCCATCTAGTTCCATTGGGCCATTCCAAACCAATAACTTAATTAAAAACTGAGCAAATTAGAAAAAAATCAGTTTACTTGAGTTTAGTCCAATGGTTTGAGTTTAACCAGTGAAATATAAACTCAGCTACCTGGACTGAGTTAGAGTGTATAAAATCCATGGCATTACCAGAGTTACATTCAGCACTCCATCTCTAGATACTAGTGTCTGATAAATTATTTGGTTAACACACAACATAAGGTTTTTTATTAGTGGTTTTTAGATATTTGTAGCCCTTGCCATGGTTGAGTTTGAGAACACTTTACCATGTTTGAGTTTGAGTATGTTCATTGCTTTGTTTGAGAACTAACATAATCTTCATATCCGCTTGGTCTTTTCTGAAATTCAAATATCACAAGCACCATTCTACTACAAAATGGTCATATACAGGTCCAATCACATTTAATACAGTGTCATTGTTACTAATTCTCCCATCACATGTCAGAAACCATTTCAAAAACCAATATACTACCCTAATACTCTCTACTCACTTATTCATTACACTTAAACCTACATTTTCTCTCACTCTGTCAATAGCAGTTCCACAAGAACAACGCCAACAGCAAGCGGTCACCCTCTGTAACCATTATTGAAGTATGATGGGATGTATTTCTTCTACAAAGGACAAAACTTGTGAATACTGGTTCAGCTGTGCCATTGTGCTTGCTAGGATGAGCCAGGTATTGTGGCAATTGGCTCCAGCAAGCCTCCAAACAAGGCCAGAAGAACTGTGGGCTTGGCCTTAGTGAAAGGCCACAGAGCGCCTCCCCTCGTCCTCCAGGGGTTTTGGAGATAAAGCTGGCTGGCAGAGAGGCGATTAACTCAGCCAGAGAGCCATAGAATGAAAAAACAGAGCAGAGTGATGGGTTTTTCTTTGCTCCTTATCAATAAACAGCCAGCTGCTTTCAGCATCATTATACAGGCACGACTGAGGAGACGCTGGAAACCCACCGGCCATCTCTCGCTGTCTTTTCTTCTCCTCCTATCCCTCCATTTTCCTCTGATCCAATTCGTCTCATCCTTTTTTGAGACCAGCTGTCCATATCATTCCTTTGGTGAAACCAGATTCTTTAACGGTTCTCTGTGGTCTTTAATTTTTAAATCACGTGTCCTAGTGAAAGTCATAATGGGCAACATACATTCTGGAGCCCAGCCTTTGTGTCATCTTTTTATTGATGTATATAAATTTTTACTATTTGACATGTCAGCTGAGATGTGATATACAGAAAATGATTAGTTATACACATATCATATGTAGTTATTTCTGTTCTGTTTAATTATTTCTGTTCAGTTGCATAGAGTAGCCTTAGCCTCTATAGATTATTTACGGACAAGATCAGTTGGTATGTGAAACTGAAATGGTTAATTTTTTGAGTGTACCTAAAGTTTTTTTGCCCGTCGTATCTTACCATTGTGGTTTTATCACATTTTTATGCATTAGAGGGACTGATATTCATAAGCTTGTATACAGTACTTTGAAAACAGTTTGACATTTGAAAATATTTTAATAGATTTTGAGCCCAATACCCTCAAACTAGCATATGCCAAATATTATTAGCAGACTCTATAACCGAAGAAGTTTTCTAAACCATGCACATTGCTTTAACTTTTTACTGAGTTTACTGAGTCTGGAGAATCTGATCTAATGGTTAGTTTTGGAAATTACAGTGAAATTAAGATCAAGGAATGGTGATGATTTGCTCATTGACTTCTCAGTACAAATCTGTTCATTCTACTCATTTCTCCGCTGGAAGAGACGAGTCTCTTGAAAAAATTACCATTGTGATAACTTCATATTTTAATGATTTTTGACAGAACCCTTTTTTATTAAAAGGGGTACAACCTGCCTACACGTGGATCCATTTTAAGGAGGCTGCCACTGTGCAGTAATGAGTCAAAAAATTATTACTGAGCTGCCATCAGTAATTAAGGACTCCTGAAGAAAGATGTCTTCTAAGTCAGTCAGCGTTAAAGGACATGTCTCTAAAGGACATCCCCTCATATATCTCATGGATGCCAATATCTCCTTCAGGAAGGACCTCTTCACCAAACAAGGGCTGAAAATGCTTCTCATCAGCAATAACCCAGAACTAAGGGAGCCAAGACTAGTTTTCCATCAAAACAGAGGAACTTGAGGGAATTAATGTGAACATTGTAAGGATGAAACATGATTTTTTACAATATATTGTACATAATCGCTTTTATAAGATCTTACTGTCTAACTGTTAACCCTTAGAAGTCAAGAGTTATTGTCATGTTAATATACAGTTTAAATGTTAATATATATTTATGTAGCTAGTTATGTAATTCATTATATTTATGTTCTGGACTGACAGCTTGAACCTGTCCGTGCAGCTCCCTATAGTTTATTTACACACTATCAAATTTGTAAACTGTCAGGTGAAACCTAATCTTAAGATTTGGATTAGATTTGGGAACCAGTGTAAGGAGCAGGCAATAAAAAGGAACAATTTTTATTCATTTGAAATATATTAGGGTTTAATTTATATTTTTAACAATTGTTTAGAAAAAGCAATATTGTATATAAAAAAATCAGCTATTGCAGTGTTGAGGTTTTAGGAGTAGGGTTAGGTTTGGGGTCAGGGAAATTTAAGTTTTATAGCTATTTACTTCAAGGCAAATTGGTATTTAATGGAAGTTTAATTATTTACAAAATAACTACAGTGAACTTTGAATCAAATTCAAATCTTACTACAATATCTCCTCTTCTACCGGGAGTTTAGAACTGACATGTTCCTAAGAATTTCTTCTTGTCTCAGAGAGCCACAAGTGAGGAATAATTAGTTTATTATTGTTGTTCTTATCAGTGATAGTTGGGTCACAATTTCTCTTACATTCCCTTTGGTCTAGGTATTAATTTGAGGTACATGAATAACATGACAGTTAATTCCAAGACAATTGAACTAAACAACACTGAATTGTGCAGGTTCTAGTTATTAAGTGGGTAAGTTTGTGGTAAGATCTCCAAAGTACTGATATAGTATTTTTGGTACAATTTGTAATCTAAATTACACTATACAAACTTAGTAGGTTCTAGCTACTAAGCCGACAAAGCCTTAAAAAAATATCTCAAATTGACTAGCAGAAACATGTGCTAAATTGTACTATTAGTCATGTTACAGCACTATACTAAGAATTGCTTTCTTTTACTGGTCTAGATTTTACGGTCTAGATAACCATACATACAACTTTTTGTACTGCATTTTATCCTCATATTTTATCTACTGCCTTGTAGTTTCCTGCTTAAACATTAGACATTTAGTGGGAGCTTTTTTATAGTTACTACCTTGTTTCTCACATTTACCCAGTAAATATCTAAAGAGACTGTACAAGAAAGGTTTCCTAATATTTGTGACTTCTAAGGGTTAAAGATGCTTTCAGCTTAAGATGCTATTTAGAATGGCAGGAGCGCAAAAAACTCTGCTGAGATGACAAATCAAAACCAAAACTAATAGTCTGTTATTATAAAATTCCATAAATTCAATTAAAAAACAAGTGTACATTATTTTGCTGACATAGATGATCGCTTGCTCCAGTGTTGGCCTTTTTGAGATACAAACACATATATGTTGCATATTTGGTCCATTGATTTTCCTGCAGCATTACAATGTTACATTTTTTCTTCAGGACCAGATGAGTAGTGGGTAAGTGCTCTTGCGATTAGCATGTAAGACTGTTCTTGTGTGGCAGTAACCACTGAAGTGAATCTGAAGATGTTTATCTTGTTGGTAATATTAATTTGGTATTACATTAAACCACCACTCTGCATGTGTACGTTTTATGAAGAAGCACCATGTAAGTCAGCTCTACTTTTTTAAAGAATGGTCATTTTAAAGAATTACAGTGGATACACCTACCATTATATTCATTCAAGCTTAAAAGTTTTAAGCTGCCTTAATAAAGCAAGCATTGGATTTTTTTGGAAACAGTTGTGAGGAAATATTCATTTTTACCCTGTGAACCCTGAATAGATCTTTGTATGAACTCTGCATTTGTACCAGCATGGGTGGTGGAAATATGATGTGTTTTATATATAAGCCATTTGTGGGTGATTTATGTAAAGCTTGAGGTGATGTAAAATTCTTTCATTGCTCTGCATCCTCAACTTTACTGCTGAGAAGTATGACAAAAGAATATGCGATACATAAATACTGATTCACCACAATAATTTCAATTCATTTGAACACAATGGCCACCAGGAACACGGACTAGACTTAAAACTGGATAACACACTCAGAATGGAGGCTCTCTTAGTGAGGTGATGGACACATGAGTGAGTCAAACAAAAACAGCACTTTAAATAGCAACAGAAATCAGAACAAAACACAGGACAGGTGGAAACTCACTCATGTGACTAACTCATACATGTGACCAAAGCAAACCCCAGAAACTCATCAAAATAAAAGCCCCCCAGAATACAGAACAGAAACAGAAACAAACCAGAGCTGAAAACGTTAACAAAAGCAATGGCCCTAACCAGCCACTGACCCGACTGTGACAGCTGCAAACTTTACACCCTAATTACTTTTTTTCATATCTGATATCAATATTTTGTATAAAATGCACCCTTTTTTATTTGCCACCCAGTCCATTTTTGCAAACATTTATAGGCAAGGAATTAAACCAGTCACTGGTCTGCATAACAAAAATATTGTTTTTTTTTTTAAATGTGGAAAAACTACTTGGTTTTATCTGGCTTGTAACAGCCTCGGCAACACAGTTGTTAATATGAGACAGACAGAGAGAATGTCTTACAAAAGCTGTAGTTACTGGAGCAGACAAAAAATAATACTAGATATATAGTTTTTCAGAATTATTCAAGCCAAGTATCTGCACAAACTCCCACATAATTGTTCCCTCTGGAAAACTACATATATACACACACTTTTATGGACTGAATTTTGTTCATTTGCTCCTGTTATGGGTGTTTTCTTTTGCTTGTTTTTGTTTTTGTCTCCTGTGTACAAGGACATGTGTTGAAATTATTGTGTCTGGTCATCAATCATCCTCTACACATGTAGCAGTTAGAGATTAGGCTGAAAAACCCTGAAGTGTTTCTCTCCCTCTGCTGGAGTAATCCCTTAACCCAGCAGCTTTAAAGTTTGATCCCATCCTTCCTGAACACACTCTCTCTCTCCCTCTGGAGAACAATCGATAGACATGTCCACACTTTCAGCAGTATAATGACAACCAGTTCGCAGACTCCAGGATTTTGGACATCAGCCATAACTGCGTTTCTTTTTTTTTTTTTGCCATTAAATCTTTCAAGGGCATCTGCTCGGTCCGTTTGCTCTCACTGACATTTAAGCTGCTTACAAAGTGTTTTCCGTTCAGCTGCATATTCCAGGCCTACCCACCATTCTGGCTGCTGGACACTTTTGCAAACGGAAGCACTGAAAACTTTTTTTACACATCCTCTACAGAGAACACATAGCACATTTTAATACTAATAGTGTAAATAATTATTATTTAAATCTTGAACTGAGTGGCACAACTGCCTAATTATAGGCCTTAATATTGGTGCAGCAGCAAGCTGTGGCCAGGGGTCCAAGAGAGTAAACATTTTAGTTCTTTCTGGATAATTAGGATTGCCCTCCATTTCCCCCATATTGGTGTGCTAATGTAAATGAATGGGCAGCCGGTTGTCAAATATACAGGACATCACTCACTATATTTTCATTACCTTTGTTGTAGAAGCCATCATCATGTAAAGTTGTTATTGTTTAGGTCAGTCTTACTGCCAGGTGAAAAAGACCACGAAAATCGTACTTAAAGAGAGCAAATGTACAATTACACAATGCTATATCAAATGTGAAAAGAACATTTTCAATTATGTGGAGCTTTTTGTCCACACCCTTTGTCTTTATTCAAAAGGCAGAAAACATAAGGCACCCTGCCCTCCAGGAACTAGTTACTGACACCTATGATGAACAAACACAGCACAAAAGATTGTTTAATTACATACTACTGAAATAAGTCAACCCCTCGAATGTAGCAGTGTTTTATGAGTAACCTGTATTCTTTAGGGACTTTTTTTTAGAGTTGATGTTCTTCATAGACATAAATCAACTGGAAAGAATAGTTTCTTTTAATGCATGAGTGACTGCTTAACATGATTGTTGCTTGGAAATGTAAAGATCTGTTACTCCATCCAGTTTATTGTAGAACAGTAATCATAGCATCCAAAAGGTTTAATGCCAAAGAATAAGCAGCAAAAGCAAACACAAGAAAAAAAGAAACTACAAAAACATAAGATGGATCCATGAACAAGAGCGCAGAAGATAAAGTGGAAAATAAACAGGCTTAACAAACACAACTAGAAATGACCACAGAAGGGTCCCTAAAGCAAGTTTTACAACAGGCAGAGTGATGAGAGGTTTTGCACCGAACCAACAAACACAGACTGAAAAGTGGGGGAAATGAGGACACCTGGGCAGAGGAGGATAAAAAAAGGGAACAACAACCCAGAATACAGGGAGAAGACAGAATATAACCCAAAACAAGGCAAAGGACAGGAAGAACACTACAGGAATGTTCTCCCGCAGATAGTTCAGAATTAACATTTGATCTAGGTAACTCCATGAATTATGTCACCACAATTTACACATTTACATAACGTTATACATTCAGTTACTGAACATGAAAATATTTATTATTTTATTCTGCTCCATGTTTCTGGCTTACTTAGTATAATATTTAGCTCTGCACCATCAGACAGAATAGGCCTCTGATTTACAACACTGTTCATTTAACTCTGCTTTTGATGACAAAATAACATATATACCAATAATATATAACAGCTGTAGAGGGAACTGAAGCCTAGTCTGGTACACAGAACAGTAATGTTATCCAATACTCTACACAACCATAAGATGGTAAGAGTCACGTCGGGCTGTGCTCAGGGAGTGTGAAGCGAGGCACAAAGCAGGTTCCGTAAGATGTTTTTTATTAAAGGACACAGACTCTAGACTAACAAACCAAAAAGCCACAAGAGGCTAACAGAAACAAAGCTATAACTAAGACACACAATGAACAGGGAAGGTGAGACAGAGTGAGGGACAACCAGCCACTCTAACATAACAGTACAGCACTTAAATATATAAACAGACTCAGACAAGAACCAATAACAAGCCCCAATCACTTAACCAAAACACACAGCTGAACGGGCAAACACTGACATGAGCATGAACACAGACTTCAAAATAAAAGTCTCTATAACAAAAACTAAGTGTGGCTTCCTGTGGCTGCTCTGCCGCCGTAACAGTAAGACAGTATAAGGTGATAAAATATTCAGACCAAGTGACACTCCTGCTCTCTATCTCTGCCTTTCCAGCTGATTATTTTAGCCGATTTTCAACTTTTTGAAAGTTTAAGACTGCTTTGTGTCTATTCATAAAAATTAGCCTAGTAAACTACAAAAATGCTCAAGAATGTGAAAGACCTTAAAAGCTCTGCAGTCTTTAAAAATGGCTGAAATGTTGTGGATGCAGGATGTGTGTCACTGTAGCCAGGGGTGCTGCAATAATTGCCATGGCAAGTGAATCTTCTTCAAGGCCACCTGGGCAGACATCTTGTCCACAGATCTGGACATACTGCAGAGACAATGAGAACACACTTGGTCAGAAATGTGCACTTGTGTGTGTGAGACAGAGGAAGAATGTCTGACCACACAATGAACTGTTTCTATCTGGATGCAGCTGCTTCTGTCTGTATAATTATCCTGCATCCTATTCTGTATAAAGATGCTTATGGTAGTTAAGAGATTCCTGAGTGGTACAACTTTCTCAATATCTGCCAAGAATTTTCTCCAGAGAAAGTGTAAACTCAGTCCTCACTCCCCTCTCTCTCCCCCATTTACTCGGGCTTCAGTGTGTATGATGATAGCCAAAGAAGGTGTCTGGTAGTTGTGTTTTAGCCAAAATTGTCAGTGAGTGCTCTCCTGCAAGCATTCGGAGTTGTCTGCTATAATTTTAAACATTTTATAGGTAGTGCTAGCCTTCAACCTTCCAGAAAGGTAGCACTGTGTGATATTGAATTAGACAGAAGTGGAAGAATGTGGAGTTTGCATGTTCTCCTCAGGGTGTGAGGTGGGTTTTCTTCGGGGTCTATGTTTTCTCCCACAGTCCAAAGAAATACTCGTCAGGTAAACTGGGGATTTAAATTCCGGGTTTGGAGGTAGCTCAGTGGGTAGGATACTTGCCTCCAGACCAAGAGGTCATGGGTTGGAATCCTACCTTCAGCACCACC
>JBBPDH010019270.1:0-10858 GCA_037974565.1 Clupeocharax schoutedeni
TTCATTTTAAACAGTTTAATACATCACCCTTAAAGAAAATGTAAAGATAAACCCGAGGTTTAAATATGGAAAAGTCATGAGAGAGAGAGAGAGAGAGAGATACAGAGAAAGAGAGAGAGAGAGAGAGATACAGAGAAAGATAAAGAGACACGTGAGAGAGGGAGGGAGAGAGACAAGCACCGGATCCGTGCGCTCCAGAACAAGAGAGAGAGATACGCATCTCGCGAGACAGATCTGTACCACGAGATCTCGTCACACCCCTACCATTTACTGTATTAATGTTGTTTGTATTTGTTGTAATGTAAGTGGTTTAACACTAAACAGTACTAAAGAGTTTTTAAGCATCATTTTCTCAGGTGCCTAAGACTTTTGCACAGTATTGTATATAATTATGTGTCAGACCCATGTATGACCACCTCTCATAAGAGCAGCAGCACCTCTCAAAATCATGATTATTTGGGACAGGGGATATGAAACTTGTGGGACAATGGCAATATAAGATTAAGATCTGTTAATGCTAACACTCAGCATTACAAAAAATGTACTATTTTTCCAAAGGTTGGCAAATGAAGAAATTGTTAAACTGCAGGAACAGCATCAATAAAATTCACTACACAGCAGCCCATCATCACCTAAACAGTGATGCAATCTTACTGTGTAACCCCAAAATCAAGTCTGAAAGCAGGTAACACACACTCCAGTGTATGAGCTGAGTAGTATTTGTAATTCGGGTACATTACTTTAACAGGCTGAAACAGAAAACCAGTGTGTGGGGCCCCACCAGAGAGCGGCATCAGAGACTCACTGAGCCCCACAGCGGAGCAGCGCTAGGAGGTCTGCTCCACTTCTTCACCATGGGAACCACGAGTGTCTTTGGCACACAGGTGCTCGAGTGTTTAGAGCTGCTTCCAGCAGCCTTTTACCCAAGTCTGCAACACTCTCCCCCTTTGACGGGCTTAATAAAACGGGCTCAGAACAAAAACAGCTGAGACACAAGCACTCACCGCTTTGTGGTACAACAAAATCTAGTAGTCACAGTTAAACGGTGCGATTTTGATTGATAAACTTCGCTGAGACAGATGAAATATGACTCTAATATTGTGCTATGTTGTTAATTCAGATAAACTGTAGAACTGTAGTTTTAAATACTAAAACAGCACTATATTTGATTTTTTAATATCTCCACTTTTAATCTTCTGTTACTGATTTTCTATTCTTTACTCCCTACTTTTTTTGCGTAATATTTCTATTCTGTTCCTGTAAATAACACTGAGTAACTTTTGTGTATGATAATGGTGATTATAAAAAGTATGTAAAGGACTGTACATGTCTTTGATATTTTAAACATGATAGTGTTTACCAGTTCAGCCTGACAGACAGACCTGATGGACAAAAGTATTGGGACATACCTGTTTTAAGGGTTTTGGCTAGACTTCTTACTTCCAGTGAAGACTGATTTCACTGGATGAACTGGAATGGAAATTGTGATCCAGACCTTCTCATCCAACATCAGTGTTGGATAAGAAGGTTCCCACAGAAATTCCCACAGAAACTCCAAAATCTTGAGGATAGCCTTCCAAGAAGAGTGGAATCTGTTACAGCTGCAAAGGTGGGCCAACTCCATATTAAAGACTATATATTTGAATGTAATGTTACTAAAGTGCCTGTTAGTGGAATGGACAGGTGTCTCAATACTTTTGTCCATATAGTGTATCTGTAATATCGACTGATTTTATAAATGCACCACTGCTTCAGGTGATGGAGAGATAAATCTTCATACATTCTCTATCAGTAATGAACATAACCTCTAAAGCACAAAAACCCAAACACCACAAAATGAACCCCCCCCCCCCCAAACACTCTACCCCCAAAGCTCATAAATATGAGTGCCCAGGGCCTATTTATAGTGTTAATACACACATTTGCTCTCTTTTGTGTTCTATACAAAGGGAGGAAAAGAGGTGGATGGGACTGAATGCACTGTTCCATTTTAAACAGATTCATTTTTATGCAGGCTGTGCCTCTAGATTAATGAGGTCATGTTGCTTTTTTTTTTTTTTTTAAATAAAAGCACAAGCTTCAGCTATAGTTCCTACTGCTTCGTGCTAAACTAACAGCAACTATATAATTGCTCTGTGACCAGGTCCACTTATATGTTTCCTAGATAAACATACACTGACTTCCTTTTAAGCAGAAAACAGGAAGCTTTGGAAAAAAAGGACTCTTGTTAATGAACCCCCAATCTAAAAAAAACGTTTTATGTCCTCTGAATTTAGTTTTTCTCTTTTCACACTAAACACAAAGCAGAGAAAACACGCTTTATAGATGCATGTTTATATATAAACATGCCTTATACACTATGTTTACCAATTCTGTATTTTGATTTGCTTATTTTGGGACTTTGAATGAATACTTGATAGACACTGCATGTGTGTGTGTGTGTGTGTGTGTGTGTGTGTGTGTGTAGTTACTAGCTGAGTTTGATGTACTAATACTGCAGTCAATTCTATATATCTATATGTGTTATAATATGTTCATAATATGAGGGACATTCAATGAGTTTCCACACTTTTTAACTCTTTATTCCTCCGTGATGCTGTTTTCCCAGCATCGACCAAGTTTTTAATGCCTTCAGGATTTGGTTCAGCGTTTAACCACTGAAGCACAGCTGCTTTCACACCATTATCACATGAAAATTTTCTTTCCCTAAAAGCTTCTCTGAGCTCCAAAAAGGTGGAATTCAGATGGAGCTAAATGGAGCTAAACTCACACGCACACCCATTTACTACCAGTAACTCCCAGCCTTCACCGTTTCCAACCAAAATCTAAAAAGGTGGAAACTTTTGTAACGTCCCTCATATTGTAATATTGTGATCACCATATCACCCACTTCAGCTGAATGGCTTACACAGAGTGCACCTATGTAATTTACTAATATACCTACTATTACAACATCATTTTACACTTAGTGTTAACCTACTATAGATTATATTTAATGTACAATTTACATGTAAATATAAACTTCAGGAATGCATTAATTTTGTACAAAATATTAATTTCTTTATGTATTTTTTTTTTTAATTTAAATTTGTAAAGAAAATTTGTTATGAATAAAAGCTTTATATTAAAGAAAATATGAGTTTTGTTTGTATTTGCTGTAGGGTTGCCACTATCATATGTCACTATTATAAAAGTAATCAGTAAACAGGGAAAGTAACTACCACGTTACATTAAAAAAAAGTTGAAACTCGTCGACTACATGCAGCAGCTGTAATTTTCTGTTATTTGGGGGAAAAATCAGTATCGGAAAAATCAGTATCGGCCTATCACACTTACAAAAAAATCGGTAATCAGAATCGGCCAAGAAAACTGCAATCGGTGCATCCCTAACAAACTTACATGCACATGTAAATATTTACATACATGTACAGAACTGAAATATAGAGTTAAAAATGCATGAAGTACGATCTCAAAAGAACAGCATAGTTTGTACAAAACTAACAAGCAACTGGACCTTTTAACAAAAAAAAAAGCTCAGACTTTATAAGTGAGTAGTCTATCGTATCACTAAAGTCATGTAAAGGACGTTTGTTTCTCCAAGCAGCTTTAAGGCCAAGGGGGACACGGGTCACACACTGCGGCCCCAAGTCCTGTCTTTATTCGACCAGTGATCCTTAAACAACTAGCCGTGCAGGGCGGGGCCCTCTTCTAACCCTCTCTTTGCGTCCGTATGAAAATGTAATCATCCATGCAGGACCTGCCGAATTTCAGATGTAACCAGAGGTCAAAGGGAATTATGGGGAGACTCATGGCAGCTCCTCAAAGAATCCACAGGGAAGAAAAACATGCCAGCACATTGGGATACAAAAACAAGGTCAGCTCCTCAAACTTTCCCCTAGCAGAGAAGACATTCTGCGTGCTTGCAGAAGTAATCACACTTCTGTTTTCTTAAGTTTTAATAATATTTTTATTCCATGCAGTTTTGGAGCCGCTTCTCTTCTCAGAACTTTTAAAATACGAGCATGGTTCCTATTTCACGACATCTGTTAATATTCAATGTTTTGCGCTTGTACACCGTTAATCAATCAAACTTGCAGAAGCTGAGAACTGATTGTTTGAAAATAATATTTTTGCGTTTGAGTCTCGTTCACGGTTAATAGGAAAGATAGGTGACAAGCAAGCCCCGTTTTAGAAGCGTACGAATGCTTTGGACTGAGAAAAAGGCAAAAAAGGCACTAGACACTAGACAAAACAACTTCTAGACACGAAATCTCAGGTTAGTTATGAAAAAGAAATGTGTGGCTATATGTAGAAACTGACAGATTATCAGTCTGTGAATACATACCCATACCCATAAATGTCTTGGTAAGTACCAGCTCCCCCCTAAGGCCTTGTGGAAAAAGTAATAATGTAACTTTAAAGCCTCTAGAAAATACTATGAAAGAGGGAGTGATGACATCTGAACAGGTTTTCTCGCTTCACCTCACAGGGTTTGGCGCGAAGCAGCTGAATGAGCAAAGCCAAACGAATGAAGCGGAGAATTACATCACCAGCAACAAGACAAACTGACCAAACCTGAATGGCTCACTCTACTGTACACATTCCTCTCTGTTCCTGCCATACTCCTCAAACGTCTGTCTTCTCAGTACCGAATAAACTACTTTCATAACAATGACTGAACTTTTCAACAAACCCTACTCACAAACAACTGACTGAAAAAAAACGGACTGCTTACGTTCATGTTATGACGTGTAATAAAGCATTTTCACAACTCTCTATAAAAACTACATACATTTTCTCACATAACAGAAAATATATTTTCCACACTTTTTTTCTAACAAGATTCCCACTTTGGACTCTGCGTTTCTCTTTCTCTTATGCACACTATATAGAAAAAAGTACTGGGAAGCCTGACCGTTACACCGACAGGGACTTTAATGACATTCCATTTAAATCCACAGACTAAAATATGGAGTTGGTCCCCCTTAGCAGCTACAACAGCTTCCACTCCTCTATGGGAATTTGTGCCCATTTACTTTATAGAGCATTTATGAGTTCAGGCACTGATGTTGGATGAAGCAAATCAAGGGCCAATCAAGTTCTTCCATATCAAACTCATCCAGCCATGTCTTTATGGAGCTCGCTTTGTGCACTGCGACACAGTCATGCTGGAACAGAAAAGGTTCTTCCCCAAACTGTGTCCACAAAGTTGGAAGCGCAGCGTTGTCCAAAATATCTTGGCCTGCTGAAGCATTAAAATTAAGCCCTTAACTGAAAGTAAGAGGCCTCGCTCAAACCCTGAAAAATGGGTGTGTCCCAACACTTTTATCCATATAGTGTATGTACCTAGCCCAAAATTCATGTCTTGTTTTTGGATTGAATGTGAATATGAACCCTATACTTATACAAATAAAAGCACATTAAACTCAAGGGGCATGTTTACTCATGTTCAATTTGACAAGACACTTGACATAGTTCCCTCTCCATTTGAACAAAGATAAAGATGGAGATTTATCGTGCACTTTCAATGTGTTCAAGAACATTCCTTTACTACAGGGATAAAACAACAAATGGGTCTTGGTTTCAAACAACAGCATATATAGGTAAGGAGAAAATTCTACTTCTATGTCTGCTTCACAGTCAAGAAAAAAGCAGACACACCCACACCCACATGTGTTTTCCCTTCTCCCCTGGTACTGAAGTGTGTTTAAATCAGCCCCAGAAATGCACTGTGGTCTTCGTTTTCAAGTCAAGCAACTATTATGTACCGTAATTATTCACACATAAACCTCTGTTTTCTTGTAGCCCCGAGGCACAAAAGTTAACACAAGCCACAGAGAGACACAATAGCACAGAGTGTGGCTTCCAGTTTATAAAAGTGATATAATAACAAATGAAATTTTCCCCAGAACAGCAAAAACAAAAAAAAAAAACTCTAGGTTAAGCGACCTCAGACACAAATTGTTGAGGTTACTGACAAACAACAAATTAAAGTAACCAAAACACATGTTTAAGTTACATCAGAAAAGAAGACTTAATTAAGTTGTCTCAGTTACTTCAGAAACAGCTAGTTTAAGTCACCTCATACACGACACGTTTACGTTACTTCAAACACAACATATCGAAGTTATTTCAGGATGTTGTGCCGGCTACATCATTTTAGTTTTACAGTCTTAGTTGACAAAAATAAACACGTCAATTACACCAGCCAAGGTCTGGCCAACAGGTGACTGAGTAAAAGTTAACTCTAAAAAACAACAACAAAAAAATTGCATACAATTGGTCTAAATGACACACAATTCGGTTAAAGTATCTCAGAAACAACTCATTTAAATTAAGTTCAAGTTAAGAAGCAACTAATTTAAGTTACCTCAGAAACAACTTGTCTAGGTAACCTTAGACTTAACTAATTTAAGTTAGCTCAGGCCGGGCTATCGACTGAATTATTTTAGTTTCACAACAGAAACAAACACTTAAGTAATAATAACTGAAGTTATTTTTACAGTTGTGAAAAACAAACGGATAAGAAACGCCAGCCACGGTCTGCCCATCCCACACAGACCAAAACAACAACAAAGCTGAATTTGAAACGATTACTGGAGGGAAACTTTACACCTGTGGAGCAGCTCGTCCAGCAGTTCTTAGCGATGCCATACCTTCTGAGAAGCAGCTTTGGTCGACATGTTGCTCCCTTCCTTCCCTCACCTCTCTTCTCCAGGCTAGAGAGTTTTACCGGAAAGAACCAACCCACGCCCCGAACTCCAGGAGAGCACGTCCTGGAGAACAGCTCCTGGAGAAAAAGGTCCCGAAGAACAACCCCTGAAGAAGAGCTCCTGGAAAACAACCCCTGAAGAAAAGCTCCTAGGGAAGAGGTCCTGGAGGACGGCTCCTGGGGAGCAGGTCTTGGAGAACAGCTCCTCTCGCCTTCTGCGTAGCGCTTTATTTTTTAACGGGCAGAATCGAGTGAAGAAGTCCAAAGTTCATCATCTCCACCCTGCTCCACTCGACTGTGAACTTTAGTCCCACAAACTTCAAAAACGAGTCAGATGTTTACGCCTCGCTGCTGAGATCCTGTTTATTTGTTTGTTTACCTTTTTCCCAGAAAGTGCAAGAACGAAGCGCCTCACTTCCCAGAGATAGCAGGAGTCATTCCTCCTCTCGCTCCTTTCTTGCTAGCTCGCTCGCTCTCTCTCTCTTCCCCTCCCTCTCTCTCTCTCTTCCCCTCCCTCCAACTCTCTCTCTGTTTTCCTCTTCCTCCCTCTCTCTCTCTCTCTTAGTACAGAGGCACTCTCTCTCTCGGAGCAACAATCCTGACATGTCTGCTCGGAACGCACCATTCCAGCCCAGCGGGGGGGGGCGGGTGGCAACCAAAGTTGAGATCTAAACCAAGCACCGATTATACAGATCTCCAGTTCTACTTTAACTAAAACAATTTTTGGTTTTGTTGGATTAAGGTAGAAATATAACCGTTATAAACATTTGTATACAGCACAATCACAACGCCAGAGTCAATGGAACCACCCCTCATCCTACTTAGTTGTGTGGACCCGGGATGTGAAGAACAACTTTTGTGAAGAGGCAAATTCCACCTGCGGTCTTTTACAGTGGACAAAAGTATTGGGACGCCTGACCATCACACCAACAGAGACTTTAATAACATAGCAAAATATATAGTTGGTCCTCCCTTTGCATCTATAAACTCTATAAATTTCCACAATATTTATGTGGGAAGTGTCAGCAGGAATTTGTGCCCATTCATTCTGTAGAGCAATTATGAGTTCAGGCATTGATGTTGGATGAGAAGGCCTGGATCACAATCTCTGTTATAGTTCATCCCAGAGGTGTTGGATGGGGTTGAGGTCAGGGCTCTGTGTGGGCCGATCAAGTTCTTCCACACTGAACTAATGCAGCCATGTCCTCACTTTGTGTACTGGGACAAAGTCATGCTGGAACAGAAAATGTTCTTCCTCAAACTGTGTCCACAAAATTGGAAGCATGGGGTTATCCAAAATGTCTTGATCTGGGGAAGTATTACGATTGTGCTTCACTGGAGGCAAGGGGTCTAGCCTAAACCCTGAATAACAGGTGCTACACACTTAAAGACTGTAGGCCATCTGTTGATGTCAGAATCAGAAAACCTTATTGATCCTGGAGACTACATACAGTATGATACACCTGCATAGTCACACAGACAAATTAAATACAGTATAAGCCAGAAGTCAGAAAAAAACCTTGTGGTTCACCAAACCTTGTGGTCAATTAGAGAGATTGATATAAACACTATAGATAAATAATGAGCTTACTGCTGAAGTTTACTATGAATACACATAGAGGTTTGAAGTTGCATTCAAGACCAAGTCTGCTTTTACACATAACAGTGACATAAGAAGTAGTGATGTTGCACATAATACCATTGCATAAGCAGTGACACAAGTAGTAACATTGCCCATGATAAGATTACTGCATATAAAAAACTGCACATCATAAAGACAGTGCATGCAATGGTAATAGTTTGACACAGCATAAGAAAAAGTAGCATCAGGATATTATACATTGTATGGGTGTGTGACAAGGGAGGAGTTATAGCAGAGATCCCCAAGCATTTTTTGTTAATGCATAACAAAATAAAGGACACACTATATAATTTGATTATTACATATATAATGAAAATGCAATTACATGGACAGGAATTACATGGTTTTTCATTAAGGTTTTTTTTTATTTCTAAGAAAAATTGCACATTATATAATGTAAATAAAATAAAAAATAAAAATAAAAACGTGCTGGGCACGTATCGTGTTAACGTATTATTAAATTAACATTCATTTTTCTGTACTCGAACGCTTTTCAGGGACACTCACTATTGAACATACTTCTTCCATGTATATATTTAGTTTATTACACTGATAATGATGAGAAACAGGCAAATAATATGCTCTACTTCTCAACCGTTTACGACGGTTATAAAGCTATAATGGTTTCTATGAGGGTTCCTTGTTTTTCTATAACAAACTAGATAAAACATAAATTCCCTGTAGTGGCAAATAGTTTCATATTTGATGTGTTATATTTGAAGTTGAGATTCACAGAAATATTTGGACTGCAGCTGTGAGACTGTGCTAAAGGGATAACTGCTCTTAAAAAGCTCCTTATTTGTTTAAAGTGTTTGCAAACCAAATGTTATTGCACGTTTGTCCATATAGCAGTACTTTTAAAATAAAAGTGCACAATACACAACTTTTGAATTCATTACTGAATTTTGCGCACAGTAATGCGATTAATCGTGATTAATCGCAGAAAACCATGAGATTAATCGCATTTTTTAAAAAAAAATGTAAATTTATTGGTTGCCCAGCATTAAGAATAATAATATTTTTAAAGTTTGCATTCTTTCTGTGCAACCAGGTACTGGTCCTCAGCAGGTTTGTGGTCAGAATCTATAATAAAATTATTAAATGAGACTGAGATCACATGTTTATGTAGTTCAATTTAGCATGAATGCTCCATGAACTCCTCAGTGTCTCTGCATTCTCTACCCCACAGCCAACCCCAGCCAAATGCTAGCTTAGCCACTGTTCCAATATTTTATTTATCTACAGTTTTTATATCCACCTTTCTCATGAACCACAGCATTTTGTTTTCAGAGTAAATAGGACTAAGCATGCTGTGTACACAGCATTGTGTATGTAGTAAGAAATTTCTTTACAGTCTTATTTTGTCTTATACGCTATATTTTTGTCATTGTTGTCTATGTGTACCTGTGCAGTCGTAGCATAAGCAATTCCCTCTAGGATAAATAAAGTTCTCTGGTTCTGATTCGAAAAAAATGTACCTTCGGTTTGGAAATCGGGGTTGATAAGTAACCGCAAGGGAAACCAAAATGGCCCGTTGCTGCCATACAGACTACTTCCTATGGTTTTCCGGACCCCCACCCACAGGATGGAGTAGAGCTCGGAGTGCAGCTCACATTGTTTTAAAGTCAACAACAAGGCCCGAGACTCTGGGCTGTGAAATGTCACTTCGTGCATGCAGCAGAAACCGCACAAAAGCATGAAATATCACGGGTCTCCAGAGAACGCAGTCAACCAGTCCACATACGAGGCGTGGGTACTCTTTTTTTTTTCCTACCAAAGCTTCTTACCGGTGTATTTGTTCAGCCAACAGGGACACAAAATAGTGCCACTTCCTTTCCACAAACAAACGCTCCGTCGCCACGGCTACCCTAAAGGCCCTGAGTCACCGAGATAGCCGAGATAAATGTAGCGGAGACGAGAAGTGCCTATTCTGAGCACATGACACCACCACAATCAAACAATCCACATACAACGTGTCACGGGCCTTAATGAGATAAAAGTGGCTCGAAACAACTCCGTATCAGGAACAACAAGAACACACTCTGCTTCTGGAGGCCAGATACAAACGCAACAACTTTCAAACAGTATCTCCTTTCAGTCTAAACAAAATGTCCGAAATATTCACTGATTATAGTCTTCATTTCTGGACCACTGCTTTGAAAAAGCTGGAGAAGACATTATCTCGTTTATGTATGACATGAATATAAAGGCCTGGCATAAAATATGCAATAAAGGACAAAAATGTTGGATCTCATTTTATCAGATAAGGACTATCTGAGGCATACTGGCCAGGTCATTAAGGGTCAGTTTCACAGAAACATGAAGCATGAAGTCTCGAATCGCATTCTGGATGGAGAATCAACAAGGAGGAAACACAGATCTGCTTCTAGCTAGGAAAAAGTAACTGTTTCTAGCTAGTTTAGTCAAAATCAGTGTTGGGGTTAGTTACTCAAAAAAGTAATATATTACATATTACATATTACTCTCAAAAATAGTAATGCCTT
>JBBPDH010019289.1:0-10858 GCA_037974565.1 Clupeocharax schoutedeni
GCTCTGCTCCCGGCTGCCGGGTGTCGACCAATCGGTGATGGTAAATGATACCTCGTGTCAAACCCAGACCAATTACTGTTCAATTCACGCCCCCCTTCCTTCTGTTCTCTGGGTTGTGTGCCTTGTGTGATGAACGTGCTACTGGCAAATGTAACGCAAGTAACTAGCTCGGGAAAACTGTAATGATAATACCATTTTCAGACGAGTAAAGCGTACTTTGTAACGCGTTACACCCAACACTGGTGACTAATACGGACATGCTGGACTTGGGGCTGGCTGGGTCTTAAATAGGGCAACGGAAGAGGGAACAGGTGCGGCTGGGGATTAACGAGACACAGGTGAGACGGTGGCGCAAATAGGGGATCTGGACTAGGAAGGGGAAGGGAGCTGGGGTGTAGGGTGTATAGGAGGGGAATCGGGACACAAACAGGAAACACGGAGAAAAGGGAAAAGAAAAGAGGGAGAAACTAATATTCAGGGTATTGGGAACGAAAAAGGACTGAGGGAGGCGAGGCAGCCGTAACAGAACCTAACTAATGTAAAAATTTTTTACTTTTATGACATAAATATTAATGTAAATTCAGCTAAAGTTCCACATAAAATGTAGCGGTATAAATGCTTTTGTGCTGTCAAAGGAAACAAAGTAACTGTATACTGGCTTTTGCTCTGTGAAGCATCGCCGGCGGTTTCAGTCCAGCAATCCTGCATTTTTAGGCTATACACTATATAATATACTATATAAGTATATTAAATTTTACTGTACACACACACACATATACATATATATATATATTTTTTTAAAAAAAATATTATAGTATATTGTAAAAGTATATTGTCATGGCGTGTGGTCTATCAAGGCAAACAAGAAACCTCAGTAAGGGCTGATAGCAACGTGAACAAATGAGGCAATATCCTGAGATAGCTGGACAAAACTGGAATGTCAATCAGCTTCAGCACAACACAGACTAAACGGGAGCAGCCTAGAGGTGCAGGATCGAATAGCTATGCTGCAAGAACAGCTTGAAGGCTGAAGAATAGAATCAGTCCAACTGGAGCACAAGATATGGAGCTGCAGCGGCTTCACATTAAACTGAGTGCTAGTCAAAACCGCTTAAGCAGAGCCCACCGTGCTGGAGTGAGGAAAGGCCTAGGAACCACCAGGCCTAGGCCAAAGCTCAAAGTGTAGCACTGCCTAGGCAGTGACAGGTACAGTCACTTAATTCTTTGGTCTTCAGTGTTGTAGAGCAGCCAGGTGTGCAAGTTATTTTAGATCTCTTAGAAGAATACACAGACAAACTAACAAAACTCTACACACGCCATGCTAGCAGTGGCAGTAGATTGCAGCTCAGGCTGAGAATGGCCTCCAAGGCACAGCAGTGACACGAGTATATGCAAAAATATGTGTACAAATCTTTTGTAATCTAGTAAATAATTACACATTTAGGGGGGGTGGAACATGCATACATGCGTGAATTAGTTTTCATGTATGGCCTGTTCTAGGAAGGGTCTGGGTGCTGTGATGAATCTTCCACTTTCAAATAATGGATTCAATGGGATATTCTTGCAGGCTTGAAACAGATTTTCATAGCTCCATTTATAGCAGATGACCCTTTGTTGACAGTTCATTCCAGCTGAAAGGCATGCCTACGGCTTTTTCTTGTAAATGGAAGGCAAGCAGCTTCAACTCACCCTCCTGCCTCAATGACAGTATCATTGTCACTGAGGTGAAGCTATTTCTTAAAATCACAAATGCCCATTAGTTGTTATCTTCAGGGTTTGTAAGGAGGTTCATGCCAATTTGTCAGAGTTCATTTTATAAAGTATTCGAATCAGAGTGCATTATTTTCCCATTACTCTCATGAATCACTGCCGTTTTGATTAAATGTGTGATTTCTGGTTATATTGAACAATATACTCGATTTCTTGTTGCTTCTGGTTGCATTTTTAATGGCTTTTCTTTCTCTAGACCTCTAGAGAATAGATCTCAATCCAAAATTAAGCATCATCATAATCATCATCATAACTGATAGACAGTGGAATAGAAACGTCTGAGTTTGACACTCATCATGAGAAATGTAACAGCATTAAGCCAGAAGTGTTCAGTCACCTGTGGTCAGCAATGCGCAATAAGTTTGGAAGAGAGAATAGAAAGAGTGAAAAGAGAAGTGGTTAAAAATAGGGTAAACAGATGTGTGTTTGAGAACTGAAAGTTGGTCCACACTCAGTCAAGGTAAACAGAAACTAACAGCTTATGTAAGTGTGGGCAGCAGTATTACATGAAATGAACTAGCAAGTAGGCAATCAATAGAAAACATGATCATACAACAATAAGCATATCATGTTAATATCTGGCTGAAGGTTTCAGCAACAAGACGAAATGCTGCCTGTTGCCTTAATTCAGCAATGAGAGGTGGACCAACAATATATGTCTTTGATTTCTTGTAGTGCTCAGATATGAACACTTCCTCAATTGTGTTCTTGTTTTTGTTGTACTTGACGAGGACCCTGTCCATGTTGCTCTTTGGGTTATGTGGGTCATAGTATCTCCTGACTTCATAGGGCAAGTCACTGGCACGTTTGTAATGAAGATTTCCTAAAGTGTAGTAACTGTACACATTCTTGTCCTTCAGCTTTGGGAGAAGATTGAACGGCCCCCTGTTCATGAATTCGTGGAAGCCGTAATCTCCTTCCATTGGGTCACAGAGAGCCACCATGTTGTTGTCAATACAATTATTTGCATACCACACCAGCATCACAAGGCCATGTCTAGGAGGTGGTGTGCCAAAGCTGGTCTCCTCCAGCTCCTCCACTGAGTTTAATGTTCTCAAGGATGGAAGGATGGCTACAGCAGCCAACAGGAGAAATCTCAAGAAGCAACAGTATCTCATCTTGGCAGTCTGTTCAGGAAGAACATCATATCAGACACTTACAACTGTCACATGCTTACATCTTGGGACTGGTGACTTTATAGAGGATATTGAAAATGTTCCACAAATGTAGTAATTTCAGACCTATTCTATGCATCTATTTCTTAAGAGTTTACACATTGTTTCTTTTTAAGGGAGCTATAGGTTTATATGAGAGCAACACATGACATTTAGAAGCAAACGATGACTTCTATATACTCCTAAAGGGTTATACGCTAGCATAAATGCTAGGGCTGTTAAAAGATTCTTAGGGAAAATTTCACTAGGAAAATTTCACAAGGATAAGGTTTTACTTACACCTGCATAAACATTTAATGATAACTGATATTAATCTACACAATAATTTCTGAAGGCTTTTTCAACAGGCATCAATTTTCATAAAGGCTGGTTTAGTTCATTTTAACCTCGAGATGTTATGACGCAAATTGGAATAAGCCTCAACATTTCTGTAGGTTCATTTCAAATGTAGTGTAAACCTATGAATACAACACCCACAAATGTCTACTAAATAGCACATTTTAAAATCTCAGTGAAAGCTGGCCATGTAGTTCACAATGTTTTGATTGCGTTTTTAAGAGGGTTCTCCACTGCTTGCAAGCTTTCGCTTGCTTTAACGAATTTGCTATTGTTTTCTTCTTACAGATGATAATGAAGAGTTCCTTGAAGGCACAAAATATTGAAATGTTAACCCTGCTGACACACTAACTTGATCTAATTAACCATTGTTTTTGTGATTGTTAAGCTTTCTGAATCCCATAAACGCTCTCCGAAGACGTTAGATGTTTTGATACTAGGGAAGCAAGCTGAATGGAATCAATGCAACACATTTGCATATACTAGCACTTTGTCAGGCATAGCATTTATGTGCCTTACCTCAGTGATTCAGGAGCCTACTGGGAGATTTTGGGAGCCTGTGGAGTGAGCTTCTACAGGAGACGTCTGTGAGCCCAAATGTATTTATAAGGAGTGTGAGCACAGCGTGTGCACATGAAGTGAAAGAGTCTTGTCCTCGCCACACCTCCACCACTCAGGATGTGGTAAAACCTGCGAGGTCTACTTCACTTCTTGTCTTTTTCTGTATCACTGTACTGGCTGTATTGCCTTACAATGATAAAGGGATTTTTAAAAAGTAAAAAAAAACAGTAACAGTTTGTTTTGGATGGACCACCATAGATTCTTTGTAGTTGTAACACTCAACTAAAGAACTATTTAATGTAACTGTAAATAAAAAAAATATTCTGCTGAATAAAACCCTAACCAAAACCTCAGTCTCCTCATTGGTCTTTAAAATTTAGAAATTAATAACCAATGAAAAGTGTAGAAAATATTTTGGGATTAAATCTCTTACCTACATTGGACACTACAGCTGAACCCTTGTAACTCCCACCCCCTTGTCATCCAGAGGAGCCGCGCAGCAGAAGCCGTAACAGAGCAAAAAGCTACGACGTCTTTATTTTGCCCGGGGTTATGTACAATCTCATACTTATGCACTACTTGTGATGTGTATTATAAAGTGAATGTAATATTTAATATTTTATTTACTATATTAATAAAATAATCTATTCATTTTGTATTCCATTAATCCTAGCTGCTGTTTTTTACTCCTTTCAGGAAGATGGCATTATTGAGCCAGTCAGTAGCTAGAGGAAGACATTTATTGATTTCAAAATTATCTCCTTGCAAGTAAAGTAGAGCGACAACACAACTAAATACGTTTTTAAAGAACAGTATTTTGACTCAATTGTTCCTGAGATTCTGATGCAGAGGAGGAGTGCAGGTAAATAATTTTCCTCTTATATCCATCAGGCTTCTGTTATGCTTTTGTCAGTTCATTGGTCCAAGTTTTGAGCAAACAAAGGCTAATCTACCTTGTCAGACGAGCTGTAGGCTTTAATAAAGTGTTTTCTGTTAATTGATCTCGATACAATGAATGGTAGCCAAATATGCCAAATATGCCCATCACCATAGTTATTGGCGAGCTTTTCCTAGGGGGGTATAAAGGGGAAGGGCGGTGCCGAGAGACGGAGGAGATGGAGGAGCGAGGGTGAGCTGGTAGCGTGAGAGAGAAGGAGAGCCCGGGAGCAGCGTGGGGCTGTGTGCACTGCTGCTCCCGTGAGTCTGGGGTTTTTATTTGTGTGTCTGTATGTGCTGTCTGTGTGTTTGGGAGAAATAAGAGACAAGAAAGACAAGTTCCCTGCGTGTTGGCTGTCCTCCTTCCACTGCTCGTCACAATATTGGCAATACAACCTTACACACATTTATATGATCATATCTTAATATTATACCAGTTTTGATTGACATTGTTTTTTTAGTTTTCTGAAAAATAGCTGTTTTGGACATATGAGGTTTCCGCCAAACAGTGATAATTTGTATAGAGCACAAGTCGGCACCCCTGAGAGAAGTCGACTAGTCTTGTGTTTTTTTCCACTCTCTGGGTGCATGCTTGTGTACACGATGCAATCTCTGCCTGTAATTGGCTTACGCTGACATATGTTCCTTGACTTAACCATTTATTATAGTCAAGTCATAAAAAGGGCGCTAAAATTGGCGCATAGCGGGGGATATAAACACAAGACCACAACAAGAGGAGAGACAGGACCGCAGAGAAGACATTTGTGGAAATACTTTACTCTAGACACACAGCACGGTGACCTGCACAACTTGCAAGTTGGTATTAAAGTACAGTAACAGTACCAGCATTCTGCACAGCACCTGAAATGACACGTGCTAGCTAACATGGCTAACGCTAGCACTGCAGAGTCGTCTAGTCCAGAGGATGCTGAGTAGCTGCCGCTGCTTAAACTGTTCCCACATTCTGTTGTACACCCCCAAAAAATCAAGGCATTAGCTTAAGTTTTGTTTTGTTTAATTGTAATGTTGACTGTTTATATTGCAGAGAACTTTAATAAAAGTTGCTCAATGCTGGACGCTGTGTGTGGGATGGCAGTAAACGACTACTCGACTTTGACTTTGTTGATGGAAAGCTGGAGTCTTTAATGCCCTACTCCGCTCTTGTACATGTCATTTATACGTATCCCGAATAATATTCTCAAGAGAAAATGCTGCCACAGAGAACCCTTTTTGCTTCCATTTGGCACAAGAGAGACACTATTGATCTTCTGGTGAAAAAAGAGGACCATAAAGAACAAATTTGAAGCAAATAAAACAGAAACAATGTAACATTCGGACAAATCATTTAATATAAGCAGTGCTGTAGATTTTTAATCTTTACGTTTGGGAAAAAAAAGATTAACATTTATTTTTTTTTAGCACACAGGGATGCCTTGTCCAGAGGGCACGAGAAATGTTGTTTGTGGGCTCTACATCTCTCCTGTAACACAGGAACATGGCTTTTCTCTCTGCCGTCAGCTCAGTGCAACTCGCAGCGTCATATCAAAGCATCCTCACTTCATTAGAAATAAATTAGACTTTTAAATGATCCCTTTGCTGCGAACATGTCCAACTCTGAAGCAGAACATGGCATAGAAAGAGGGAGAGAGAGCGAGAGAAAACGAGAGGGGTGAAGAGGGGGTGGGCAGGAATTTGCATTTCATTTGCAAAGATTTAACACCAAATTATTCTGTTCCGTTTTGCAGTCGTTATTTATTTATTTCCTCATCTTGCTACATCGACTTGCTGGCTTAGATTTTCCACAGCTGTGTGTATGTGTGTTGTTTGGTGGTTTCTTTGATTTGATTCCTCCAACATACGTAGGGGGTCCTTGAGGGTCACACGCCGTTAGATCCTCCAGAGTTCTCCAAACCTTAGAAGGACTGTACTGAGGCACCGACCACACCTTTCCTCTCCTCTTGCTTAACGGCCCCTTTGCTTAAAAAAGGTTAGTACGAGAAGGAGAATGCCACAGAACTCATTCTGACAGGTCTACAATGTGTGTATAAAACATTAATTTTTCATAACACAGTATATGTAATTAGGAATTTCTTATGTTTGGTTAAAAAAGGCATGACTCTAAATTTAATTGGATAAATTGCATAATAAAACCATTTTTCTGGAACAGCATGAAATTCTGTGAAGCAGCGAACACAGCGCCTGGGAAGCAGTGTCCAAAGAGATTTGTCAGACTTTGAGTTTTTTAAGCATCTGTGCCCGATCCAATCTACTAATTAACAGTTAATATATTACATAAACAGTACAATATTTTACACCAGCTTTGTGTAAGAAAGCAGAATTCTAATGTTGTGAGGTGGTCATAGGTACACTGCACAAATGTTTTGGTACAAACCTGTTTTTCAGGGTATGGCCACTTACTTCCAATGAAGGACAGTCTTAATGCTTCAACATACCAAGACATTTTGGACAACTTTGTGGACACAGTTTGGGGAAGAAACTTTTCTAGTCCAGCGTGACTGTACCCCAGTGCACAGAGCACTGTCCATAAAGACATGGTTGGATGAGTTCGGTGTGGAAGAACTTGACTGGCCCGGACAGAGGAGCCCTGACCTCAACTCCATCCGATCCCTTTGGGATGAACTGAAACAGAGATTGTGAGCCTTCAACATCTGACCTCATAAATACAGAATGAATGGCACAAACTCCAACCAACTCCATTAAAGTCTATGTATTTAAACGCAATGTTATTAAAATCCCTGTCCCTATAATTGTCATATAGAGATTGTATAGATTTAGTAAGACTAGTCTTATGCTACCTATGCAATGTATATGCAAGCATTTCCTTCAAAAATAACAATTTTGGTATGATACAGTAGAATTAAAATGCTTGTGGCCTAGTGGTTATGGAGTTGCCCCTGCAATCAGAAGGTTGTGGGTTTGAATCCCAACTGCTAGTATCATCACTGAGGCATCACCTGTGAGCAAGGTACCATCACTACACACTGCTCCTCCAATGGTGCCAACCCACTGCTTCACTTGGTGAATGGCTTAAACACAGAGAAAAATTTCACACTGTTCTCACTGTGTGCTGTGCTGTGGTGTGTTTATACGGGGTACATATTTAAGAGAGCGTATAGCTACAGGAATTAATGTACAACTAAATTAATATCATACGTTTTTCTGTCTTATATTCATATTAGTGTACACCTGGTCTAGTTTATCAAAGAGTTCTGGGTAATTGATTAGTTGGAACAAGTGTAGCAGATTATGGAAGTTTAGTCATCGCTCCACGTGACTCCTTTTTTTCAGAAGCCATTTTTTAGAGTTTACCCTCTGGACCTGGTGAGGGGGTTAGTAGGAGTAATTGCCTGATCACTCACACCTGTTCTTTTTTCCCTCTGTCTTCTCAAACACCCCTTTGGATGCGGTAAGTTATTAGAGGTCCAAGCTAACTGCCAAGCAGACAAGCAATTATGAGTCTCAATGAGGGACAGTGGATGCTTATTGATGTCTGAAAAGAAACATGCTTTGAAAATTGTGGCAGTTGTGTGTGTGGAGCTGAAAAGTCCCTTCGACTTACTGTGTTTTATTCTCAGTAAGTTTCCACATTTTTGCTAAATGTTTCTTAATTTGGACAAACAACTATAGGAAATCTTTTTTTTTAAAGTGTAGAGATACTATGTAGATGTTCTTTAAACTGGTTCTTCACACACACATTATCACACATCTCAGACACACACACACACACACACACACACACACACACCTTCCACTGAAACTTCCTTTTAAGGACCAAAAGTGACTAAAACCATTTTTGACACCTTTAATTTTTAGCGATTTTTCTAGCGCTTGAATAAATAATAATATAATTGTGTTCCTACCACCTCCCTGTTTTTAAACATTGAGAATTTAATTTTGGAATCAAAAACCCAGAAACTCAGCAACACAACAACTAGGATTTACTACAATAAGTGAATTATAGCTTTATTTACTAAGGAGCTGCTTATTGCTGCCATGTTACTGTGTTGTGAAATGCACAATGTAATCATGTTTATTTTAACGAAAGCATTGTCGTTCAAGTGGAAAGCTAAAATTTTGAGGCACTGAAATAACCTTGTGCAATATTATGAAGAAATGGAAACAGTTTTTCAGACATTTTGTTATTTAGTCTACATCAAAATATACACTTTAAATACAAAAATAACATTTGTTGACTTTGTACTAAATAAATATTAACAAAACTTGGACCTGATGTAATTACAAAAAGTGTTGCATTCACATACATGGATTTATGGTAGGAACAACATTCTAAAACAACACTTAAGTGGAAACACTACACAGTGATATCAAAGATTTCAGACATCACTGCCAGCACTGCTGGTTGCATAATATACAAATGGGAAATTCATGAACCTGCAACTAATCATTACGAGACAGGTGGACTAGGAATGATTTCTGACGGACTAATGATAAAGAAGGATCCAGCTGTTACAGCTGTTAGAATCGCAGGATGCCTGAAAACAGCAGGTACAACAGTTTTACAAAGAACAATCAGCAACAACCTGCAGAGCTCCTATACCCACTGATCTAAAATTTGTACATGAGCATTGAGACAATCCAAAACTGCTCAGACAATAATTTTGGAAATTATTCAGCTCGACTTGCAAGAGGAAAGAAGAAACACAAATAGTAACTTAATTTAACAAGTTTTTATCATAAGCCTTTGGACTGTTTGTCAGTTCATCAAAAAATTCAGACGCAGTGTAAAGACAAGCTGGCGTTTTGTGGTGTCTGTTTTTTCTGACCATATCACTTTTTTTTACATATCTCTGTAGACCAGCAACTATAGTGTTTACGTCACTCAACTCTCAAATGTGTACAATCTGGTTAACCTGCACAATTAATAAAAAAAATCCATATTTTCTTCTCCTTATGGCAAGTTAAGCTTGTCTTATCTTACTTCCTGAACATGGATAAAAAAGTTACAGCAGGTTCAGAAGGTAGTAGACTATTTCTTGATAGACATTTAGCGAGGTTTAGGAGAATAGAAGACGTCTAGAAGAATGGTAGGTTGCCAAGTTTGATGATTGGACAAATAAATAGGAAAAGAATTGGACGGAAAACAGGAGCGAGAGCTCAGCGAGACCAAAGGAGTGGAGGCAATAAAAGACGTAAATGAAGACTAATGGAATTGTGATTTTTAGAGGCAAGCACAACTGACAGGACAGAGGGCAGTGAAGGGGAAAGCTGAGGACTGAGTCTGACCCAGCTTTGTTTACCTTCTCTTCACATATATCAGCCTTAAGACAACATGGTCTGCTTATTCATGCCAGTGATTTTATTCCACTCAGTAATTTCGTTTGTCAAACCTTGCAGTCTCTGGGAACTCTAACTGACAATTATGCAGATTTACTATTCTAGCCTGTTCACATTTGGAACATGATCTCTATACAATTTAACAAGATAAAAACAAAAAAATGTATAATTTATACAAAAATATAAATATATAAATTTGTATGGGTATATGACATATATATGTATGTGGATAAATATACAGCGTACTCCACGCTGTATATTTATCCACATACATATATATGTCATATACCCATACAAATTTATGTGTCTTTAGTTGTTTGGTAGCAGCAGGCATTGACAAAAACTGTAATAATACAGGTCAACAAGTCAAAATAATCAGAGGTAAGTTTATGTGGGTTTTGTAGTGTTTTTCATGTTGATTTCAAATCTGTGTTTTGTTTTTACCGATCGTACAGTTTTTGTGATGAAGTTAGTTCTATACTGCATGGTATCTGACTGACACTGATCATTATATCTATGCCACAGTGTGACCTGTCTGACTTCACACTGAAAATATTGAAACAGTTACTTGATTGGTGCCTGCAGTATAATAAAAACTGCATGCATGTCTATTGCAAATCTAATATTACTGATAATTCAAAATGTTGATGTGAAAAAAACTGAAAGCAGATCAGCATGAAAAACTGGTTTAGAAAACTGTGTTTTTTTTTTTTTTGTAGACCTGTGTCAGGATTCCGGTCAGTGGCACCTTAGCCACTGCTTTT
>JBBPDH010019350.1:0-10855 GCA_037974565.1 Clupeocharax schoutedeni
AGAATGCTTTCAGCACCTTGTTGAATCAATGCCACGTAGAATTAAGGCAGTTCTGAAGGCGAAAGGGGGTCAAACACGTTATTAGTATGCTGTTCCTAATAATCCTTTAGGTGAGTGTATATGTATATATATTTAAATGTGTGTGTGTGTTGGGGGGGGGCTCAGGATAAGAAGGAAAAGGAGGATGATGGAGTGGGCAAGAGAAGGAGAACAAGCCGAGCTGGTCAGTCTGAGGATGTGAGTGTGTTTTTTATGACTGCTTTTGTTCCTCCTTAAACCTGCAAAAAATGTGCACTGGGCTCTTAATTATTAACTCTTAGTGATTCTTGCTGGTTTCACAGTTTGAAAGTGTTTGAAGGTGTTTCTAACAAAGGTTGCATGTTCAAGTTCAGTGTTTCAGTGTTCCACTGAGTGTAAATACTAATGTAAAGTCAAAGTCAACTTTATTGTCAAAATCTGCTATACGTACCAGACATACAGAGAATTGAAACTGCGTAACTCTCAAACCCCAGGTGCATACATGTAACATTAAATACAAAAAATACAAAAGGTGCAATTTTAAGAATACAAACATGTAACATTAAATACAGAAGGTGCAATTTTAAGAATATATAAACAAATACACGTAAGGTGTAAGGTAATCTCAGTTTCTTCCTTTGTCCATTATTTTTCATTACAACAGGAGGACGATTCGAAGGACACTCAGGCAGTGTCACCTTCGTCAGAGGTGGGCGTAGCGGCTGTCACCAGCGGTAGCCAAAGCAGAGTCAGATCCATGGCAACCCAGTTGTTGGCCAAGTTTGAAGAAAACGCCCCGTCACCCTCGGTCGCTGCGATCCGGAGACAGGTGTTTGTCTGTGTGTGTGTGTTAATGTGTGTGCTGGTGTTTCCTAGGTCAGTGTTTGCATTTGTATGCATTTGTTTAACTGTTTGGATGTGTGTGTTTGATCTTTGAGGGATATAACGTCACCTGTCAGTCATTGCTCCTGGTGTCGAACTAAATGCTGCTGGATGTAGTCTTTTGCTTTTAGAAAATTCTGGTTGAGGGTAGATGGAAACACAGGCTTGTTATAGGGCAGTGTATGCTGTGTAGCCGAGGCTGGGTGATAATTGCTGTACATGTAGTGGTGTAGGATTGATGTGTGGTGGTTGCTGTAATGTAGAGACTACACTGTAGTGATATAAACATTATATTCAAAAGTGACATTTTCCATTATTACTATTGGAAATCTGTAACTTCAGTCCTAAATAACACTAACAGAACCATGTCATAGATATAGATGTCATATGAGTTGTCATTACAATGTTTGTCCATGACACATACACACACATATTAATTCATGTATGTGTGTGTGTGTGCTATGTATAACCTGTAACGAAAACTCATAGAAAATGTTATGACCGGTTATATATATAATCATACATGTCATGTTAGGATTGTCAGTAATTTTCAATGGTAATGTTTGGTTTTATGAGAGTTATATTACATTTATAGACTTTTTTAAGGTCATGACATCAGACACTGTAATATTTGTCAGGATAATTATGGTTAATGAGCAAAAAAGAAAACGCATGACATTTGCCATGACATGTTAATGACATGTCTGTGTTATTTGAACCCAGATGGGACACCGAGTAGCCCTTTGTATGTTCATTTATTATGAGTTTGCTCAGTGTGTTTTTTCTTTATTCTGTCTTTTGTTTTTCTTATTTATTTTCAGACTTGCTGTGTTTCCTGTAGGTTATGGCATTTGTTGATAATCATATAGAGTCAGTTTAGAGTCGAACAGATCATGGAATTACACTAAAAATAAAATGTAAATGATTCATTTCAGTGTACTACCCTCTCTTATTGCTTAAGTGAGCTCAGATGACGATTTGGTTAGTCTTTATTTCCACAGTGGAATAGTTTCAAACAGCTGTGGAGGAGATCTTGTAACATCTTAAGAAAGAAAACAAACAAAGTAAATATGAAAGTTAGTGACTAGAGGACTTTCTAAACACTATATTTGATAAACACTATATTTATTTACAGATTTTTTCTGCAGTTTTGAAGTTTTCTGCAAATGGGTTTGAAATGTGTTTCTTCTTACTTGCTAATTATTGTTTTTTTATTCAGAAATGTTAGAAATAGCTCTGTCAATCATTCTGAACGTTTATAATTCTTGATTATATGTTTACAGTTTACTTATAATGTTGTGGTTGTACAGAACAGTATGGATCATTTAATACAGTGTAAATGATTTAAAAATATCGATTCTAAAATGTTAAGTGGTGGTGTAGGTTCCAGACCGGTGTTCTTTCCCTTAGAGCTTTGTTGAAAATTAATTTGTTTACAAAGAGCTAAAGACGGGCTGAGCCAAAACTTTGGAACTAAGAAGAATCTAAAACAAGCACCAGATACATTTTAATGATTCAATTTAAAATAATTATTTCACTTTACTTCCCTGCCAGACCCACATTTATAAGTGTTACTGAAATGTGATTAATTATTCAACTCATTATTTTTATGATGGTTGATTAGTTTTGTAACAGCCTATAGTGTGTAGTGTTACAGGAACAACATAACGATGCACCTATTCAAGAAAATCTGTGGCCAAAAATTCTATTTGCACCTTAAATGTAAGACATGTCAAGACATGTTTTCATAGCTCACATTAAGCCATACTGTGTCTTAAACCACACCTAAGTCTATTCCACCCTACTGAAGAGGTGGGTGTGGTTTCAGCCGGTTGAGAGATGTTTTTTGGTAATGGGCTTCTTCCGCGATTATCAAGTTCCACTGTTAATTGCTTACAACAGTTTCTTCTTGATGCTTTGGTTCTTGCTGCACTGATGCTCGTTTATTTAGCCAGCTTAAGCTCCACAGCTTTCTGGTTTTCTTCTTCCTCACTCTTGCTCTCCTGGTTTGTCCATTTGATCTGCCATGCCCATGGCAGAGTGGCTCCATGCCAAATCTGGAGCTAATCACGTGTCCTTCACCCCTCCCTGAACCTCCGAGTGCACCTGCGCCTCCAGCCCCGGTCCCTGCATGGAGAAAGGTACTCAGTGAACGCACCCCCCCAAAACCCCATCAAGCCATTGGCTGTTCCCAGAGATTCAAATTCCACATATGCATCTTCCCTGAGTGGATCTGGATGTTGGCTGTTATGCAGGTGTGACATGTCTCCATGTGCTCTGTCTAGAAAAAGCGCACACAGCAGCAGGAGCTGATGAGCTTCCGCTATAAAGAAATGATCAAGGTGCAATCTCTGCCCAGCCGAAGTGAGCAGGTAAAGCCCCTGCTAGAGCAGCCTATTCGCCTCTAGTGACCTCTAGCCTACCTTTAACCTTCTACAACCAAAGAAGCCTTGTGATGAGTGGACACCCTGGTAGTTAAAGAGCTTTGTGTTGGTTTGTGCCCTACCTCATGTTCATTAATGTACTTTTTAATGCTTATCAGTTGCAAATGACAGAACAATGTGCTCCTGTTTGCAGCTTTCTGACCGTTATTTCAGAAAGCTGGTCTTGTCTGACCTGTGGCTATCGAATCGTATGAATGCCTTGTGAGGGAGGCCCTGTGTGTGTGTGTGTGCGCACACGCCCTGGGTGTTTTAAATTGCAATAAAGGTTGTGTTCTGTGTGCATTCATCATCAGTGACTGCGAGGCAGTGGACATGTGATGCGGAATCTCTTGACCGCATCGTTTTCACAGAGTGACTGTGTGAGTGACTGGTACTGTGTCAGAGTGAAACAGGGACACTTAGTGTGTGTGTGTGTGTGTGTGTGTGTGTGTGTGTGTGTAGAGCAGGTGTACAGGTGTGTGTGTCTGTGTGTGTGAGAGAAGGCATTTCATTGTTTAATTTGAAGGTGTAGCCATTTTTTATTTGAAGCCATTTGTCATGTTTCATTTCCATCTCATGCAGTTTTTCCTCCACATGTGTCTCTCGTTGGTAGAAGTACATTAAGATGTACACAGGCGGAGTGAGCTCACTGGCGGAGCAGATAGTCAGTCAGCTCCACAGGCAGCAGGAAGAAACCAAGCCCCTTCTTGACAAGAGGGAGCTGGTAAGCTCTAACCTGCAGTGTGTGTGTGTGTGTGTGTGTGTGTGTGTGTGTGCGCACACGCAAGAGAGAGAACCAGTTACCAGATCTTAAAGGGCCATTCCACCATCACTTCTCAGCAGTGAAACTTCTCGGCAGTGATTCCTCTACGATGGTGGTGAATGGAACCAGGGGTCACGATGTCTACAAGACCATAATAGCCACTTTATTTATTACACCCCCCGAAAAAAATAGTCTTTGTGTGTAATATCAATAATATTAATATTGTGTTGTCTTTAGCATTATTTCGCCTCATAGCGCCATGTTAATTGATTTTAAAATATATGCCTATGGCCAAAATTATGCCATGAATGTCTTATTTACTTAAGTTTTAATTGCTTTCTATGAGGAAGCTTTTAAACCAGGGGTGGGCAACTCCAGCTTGGAGGGCCGGTGTCCAGAACAGTTTGATGGCAGTTCACCTCAAACACATTCACTAAACCTGACATTTAACTGGTGATGTGAACCAGGTGTTTCTGAGCAGGGAAATCACCAAAACGTGCTGGACCACGACCCTCCAGGACCGGAGTTGCCTGTTTTAGATGTATCATACACTTTGGATCTCTGGTTTGGATCACCACCACTGTCCATAACTTGTACTGGGCATTATTTATAATGGAACAATTTATATTAAACCCTCATTAACTTTGTTCAAATCTTAAACTTTGAATATCAGTGGAATTCCCTTTTATATAGTAGACCATCTTAGCTCAGCGTGTGTGTTTGTGTGTGTCTGGGTGTGTCTCTGGCTTTTTGTACTTTTATGTGCTTTTGTCCTCTTAAGCTTTGCTGATAATCTTTAATCTTAACTTTAACTCAGTATACACTGATGGGACGTGTCCACTACACATGGCACAAAGTTCTCTCTTCACTCCATTCGCCAGCGCCTCGCCAGCTCTACACTGCTGGCAGACGAGGAAACATTTTAGTAATGAAATCCTGGATTCTCCTCTAATTCAAGTAAACTAGGTTACTACACTAGACAGCTTCTAAAAAAAATAGGCCTCCTAAAATAAATATATCCATTAAGTGTGATAGACTAGTGCAATTTTAAGTCATTCCTAATTCATTTTGTGATTTTTACAAGCATTTCCACTGTTTCCAAACTGTACTAATAAAACTGTACCGGCATATGAGTAGAAAGATTAAATATTAAATATTTTAAATAAACTGTACCATCCCGCAGAGTAGGCAGATGGTAGTATCAGCACTGTTTTGTCGCTTTCGTCCAGATGGAATTCTGTGGGCATGTCCCGTTGTGTGTACAGTAGATTAGCCAAAGGTTGTATATAAGGGAAACCACAAATACTACTAAATCTACTTCGCCCAAGTAGCACTATATGGCTCGCACTTGTAATTTGCATAAACTCAGGTTCTCGCTGCTTGCTGTGCCACATTCCATGTCACTGTTTTTCTCTACTTACTATTGGAAATAAATGGAAGCAGAATGTAGTATTGTTTAACAATTTCTCTTCATCTTCCACGTCTGTGGTGTACAATACCAGTGACCATCATTTTCACAGAAAAAACAGAAAGAATTTGTGACATATAAAACATTAGTGACATATTAAAACACACTTGCAGTAGAAATCAGGGTGCTTTTGTTATTGTAAGTGTGTTCTAAATCAAATGCTCTTCTATTCTTTCACTAAGTGCACAGTTATTGTCTGCGAATAAGTGAAAATGTCAGCAAACGGCTGTTTAGGACCCCCTCTCTGTTCTACAGTCAGTCTGAACTGTGGCTCTTGAACCTGTCCTGCAGGTCTCTCGGCAGAAGGAGTTCCCAGTGAGCGTGGGCGGCAGTGATGTGTGCTACTTCTGCGGCCGCCGCGTGTACGTGATGGAGAGGCTGAGCGCCGAGGGCAAGTTCTTCCACAGGAGCTGCTTCCAGTGTAGCCACTGTAACTCCACACTGCGCCTCTCCAACTACGCCTACGACCAGCTTCATGGTGCGCGATGTGAAATAAACTCTCTCCAGGTTACTTTGTCATCACTCAGCTGCTGTGAACACATGCACTGTATAGTGTGATAATGTTTCTCCACAGACCGCAGAGCACCATGTGGTAACATTCATCAGAGTGCAGGTGACACTGGAAATAATACAAATTATAAAACAAATAGAAAGCAATATAAACAACACAATAAACAGATACCACAACAATGTAACCATAATGTATCATTATAGTGTTAACGGAATGTAAACCTTCCAGACTGACTAGTGTTACACCATAAGTGTGATATTGCACAGGACACAGTTAGGAGCATTAAATAAAGTGCAAGGGATGAGAGAAACAATAAATATCGCAGTGTAACAGTAGTGTGAATGGGGTGTAAATCGTCCAGAATTAATAATGAATATTGCACCATACGTATATTATTGCACAGGAGACAGTTAGCAGCATAGAACCACACTGTGTTTAAATTATATACTGTACAAGTACTGTACAATATTTGTTGAGGCCAGATTTCCCTACAGTGAAATAAACTCATATTTATCAGTTTATCCTTTTGGGAGCCTCAAAAATAGTTTACCTTATGAATTATTACTCCTACGATGTCGTCCATGTTGGTGCTGAATAATGAGCCTTCAAATGTGAGATGCCTGTAATTTTAAGAGGTTTAAGATGTTACGGATATTAGGTGCACACTTAGTATTGACATATATACAGCATGAAGTCCCTATAAAGATAGCAATACTAGAGAAGGCATGAATGTACTTGTGGTCTTTATTTATGTAGGGTCAAAAGCCGTGCGAGTGCATTTTTCAGTTTTTGACACAGATATTATATATGTGGTCACTCTGACAGCACTTTGTGTAATAATAGTAATCACATAGGAGTTGCAGGGTTTATATGCCCTTAGCTGCAGTTATTTTTTGCTGCCGTTTCAGTAATGTTATTATGGCTCCTGTCACAAAGGGGGCTGTTTCAGAGCGTCAGTTGGGTCTCGCCGGGGGCGTCGCTTGTCCCAACAAACCGTTGCGTTGTTTTGGTTCTGTAGTCATAAGGTCTGATGTGTGTGTTATGGAGGACAGAAGCTGTATTGTTAAGCCACAAGTGACACTGTGGCGCACGCACACACACACACACACACACACACACACAGACTTTGAAGAACATTGGACTCCTCTGGGTCACATGGGTTCATCATTTGAAAAAGAGGCGGTTTTTGCTGGGTCTTGTTCTGTGATATAAATTTAAGTGTCTAACACACTCACTTTTTACAAGTTTTCTCTCTGTCTTCCCCTCTGTCTGAGCAGGGAAGTTCTACTGTAAGCAGCACTACAACCACAGGCTGGCGGGATTGGCTCAGAGGAAGAGGCCGGCGCCCACCCCGACCGCTCACCCTGAACAGGTACTGGTGTTTCTGCCTTTGGGTTAGACCAGAGGATCTCAGGTCTGGTGTATGCAAGTCCTGCCCTGCATATTTTTGTGTTTTCCTCCTCCTAGAACATTCCAGGAGCTCTTGATTGGATAATTAGTTGGATAAGGTGGAAAAACACCTAATTATTCAGTACAGAGCTGTAAAACCTCATACACCCTCAGACTCAGGATAATTACTGAGTCCTGGAGGGCCACAGAATTGTATTATTTTGGTGATTTAACACATCTATTATATCTAACTGAAGTAATGACCAAGCCCTCCTTACGTTAATCAGGTGTGTTATTGCCGGGTAAACACTGCACATAGTCTTCAGTCGTCTCTAATCCAAACAAGTTAATATCTAATAATCAGGGTTTACATGAGGTTTTCTACCATTCAAACTATTTAAAAAGTTCATTAAATAGCAGTTTTATCATATTTCCTTTTTTCCACAGTATGTGATGCGGGCTTCACACCTGCAAACATATATAAATGCTGGATTATGATAAATACCACCTTTATTAGATATTTGGTTTTATATTAGAACAGCAGTTCAGAATTAAATCTGCATGTGGTTCTCTACACATCAAAATATCATAATTCATACGTGGAAAAGGCATTAATCATTTCTGGAATGTATTTATTGATAAATTGTGTAATTATCTTCGGGACATAGTTAATATCCTTCACATAACCATTTGGAAAGAAAGCCTTTTTGCTTTTGACTAACACACAAAAAAACAAAACATTGTAGTCATTTCATCAAGTAACTGAATACGTTTGATTTTTTTAGACATGATGTTAAAACCAGAGACTCAAGTCTGTGCCAATGATTTGTGGAACGACAGAAATGAAAAATGTCCACATCTTTGATAGAAGCAGTTTACCTCATATCTCATATTTGATTTCTTTGTACATGTATCTCTTGACTTGTAATCGTTAATATTATCAAAATGCTGATTTAGAACTCTTGAATGGTAAAATAAGTTGTGTGCCAAAAAGGTCAGCAGTAAATTAAATGTTTGAGCTTTCACGTACCCAAGATGCAGTCTTTAGTCCAGATTTTGGTTCTTTAGCCTCGTAGATATAGTTCTAAATTAACGTCAGTAGTCACAGAAAGCTTGTCCTTAAGTATATCTCTAAAACTTCTATATTATAACTCAGCAACACATGGTTTAAAAACTCAAAATGCCAGTGCTGCAATGTTGCCTAATTTAACTTACAACTGTAGCAGTTTCTGTAGTGTCTAAAGCTCAGTCTCTTTACAGGCGGCTCCCGGCCCTCCTCCCACACCTCTGTCCGCCTCCTCCCCCGGGTCTGCGGACGCAGTCACTCCCCCGGACAGCTGGTCCTGCACACCTCCTGAGCTGCCTCCCCGGCTGGCCAAGCGGCTGTGTGGGACCCCGGAGCGCATCGAGCTGGAGAACTACAGGCCCTGCCTGCAGGAGCCGGACAGCCCGCTGCAGGAGGTGCCAGAGGAGATGCAGGCACAGCATAACCTCAGCCTCAGTCTGCACGAGAAAGAGAGTGAGGAGCAATCCAGGTACTGCATGCATATATACATACATACATACATATACTTAAACATGCATATGTACATACATTTGTACATGCTCACATGAATACATACAAATGTACACACATACATACATATATAGATACACACAAAGCACATGTTGCTCAGATAAACAGGTTTTAATGTCTCCCAGATTTTTGCACAATACTGTACATATATATGCAAATACATACAGTACTTGCATACATAAATGCATATATACCTACATATAAAAAAAAACATATAACATATGCATACAAATGTAGGCACATACGTACAAACTCACATGTACATTTTCAGACCTCTTTCTTACTAAATGGGAATTGTTTTTGACCAGTTCTGCCCAGATTCTGGGCCGAGTTCATTATCTTGATCTAGATGTGGGTCCTTCAGAGAATATCAGATATGTGATTTTTTTCAGCTGGAATATAATCAAGCATTGTATTTAGGCCAACAACTCAAATATGAATAGATCCATTGCTACTGCTATCTCCTTGTAGTGGAACAGCATGTATTTTGTGGGAGTTTGAGGTTCTTGAGGTTCTTAATGTTGCAAATAGTCAGAAGTTGGATAATGTGATTAGTAGTTGTTTAGTGTGTGTTGGTCCTAAAATGCAACAAAACAGGAACTAATAGGTTATATAAGGTCACGTGTATTAAATACTTCACATTCATGCTTTCCTGCTGTAACTTTGAGGCATTATTTATATTCTGACTCTCTCTCTCTCTCTCTCTCTCTCTCTCTCTCTCTCCATTTCTCGCTCCCTCTCTCTCAGTAGCTCAGAGTCAGAACTAGAGGAACAGGGGGAGGCGTCCTGGCGGAGGAGTGAGGAGCCAGAGGCCAAGATAAATGGAGTGAAGGAGTTAGACAAAGAGGCGGAGCAAAGGGGGGAGGAAGAAGAGGATGATGAGAAAGAACGAGGAGAGGAAGGGGAAGGGGAAGAGGTTTCTGAAGAAGAGGAGAATGCAGAGGAAGAATCTAGTGACGGTAGGAAACTTATGCTGCTGTTTTTGTTTATCTGTTTAGTTGCCGGGGTGACGAGTGTCCTTGGAGTACTTTAAAGTTTTCAAGAAGAATCTAAACTATTTGACTATTTGACTGGCTTGTACTCTCTCTCTCTCTCTCTCTCTCTTTCTGATTACATTGGGGTTTACACATATGTGTGTGGTGTTTACTGAGACTTTGTCAGTCTTGTTTGTGTGTACTGGTCTTAATGGTGATGTGGGTGTACTTGCATTATTGTGTATGTGTGTTTGTGTCTGTGTTTACTCATTTGTGTGTGTGTGTGGTTAGAGGGCGAATACAGCCCTTGGGAGAGTGAGCAACGTTCGGGGGTGTGGCTAGATGAAGAGGAGGCAGGTGTGATTAAAGGTAGCCCTGCCTTCAGGCGATGATGAGCAACTCACTTTTATTTCTGTTGCACATTCATTTTTTACATTTCAAATGTATTTGTTACTGCATGAGCATATTTTGCGGTGCCGTCATTTATTTCCCTTTTTTCTAAGTTTTGCTGCAATCGCTTGAGTCATTGATCCTATGCATTTTGCTTATTTTACTTTTCTAGGCAAACAAAATTAATTAAAAAATTCATTAGGGATGCACCGATTCCGATTACCGATTACAGTGTGATCGGCCGATACCGATTTTTCCGATACCGATTCCCCACCACATAACAGGAAATTAGAGCTGCTGCGACATCGACACAAAAAAAATAAAATCTTTTTTTATGTAACGTGGTACTTCCTTTGCCTGTTTACTAGTTACTTTTATAATAACGACATGATAGTGGCAGCTCTACAGCAAATAAAAACAAAAATCTAATTTTCTTTAATATAAAGCTTTATTTTCATAAT